>PVIJ01005340.1:52914-105043 GCA_004024925.1 Scalopus aquaticus
GTCAAGGAGGGGCTGCGTACTGGCCCACCAAGTGGCCACACAGCTGGTCAGAGGGGCTGAGAGCCAGCCACTGAGGCCACTTGGTGGGCCAGTACGCAGCCCCTCCTTGACGACACCCACGACAGGGAGCTTGCTGCCCGTGGCTGGTCCAGGGCTTGGGGCAGCAGTGACGGTCCTGGCTCAGCAGACTCGTTGCAGACGGGAAGGCGGCGAAGGCCTTGGGCTTGGCTTTGGCTGTGCTGGGTTTGAGGTGCCCACGGGCTGGCGGGGGGCAGGTGGGAGTCTCAAGTCCATCATCACTCACAGTGGTGTCTACCTCACCCCTCCCACAGCCTGAATCTGAGCCTGAGAGAGGAGGGGCCTCTGAGCACAGTAGGGTAGGCAGGAGATGTCAATAACAGCTACTGATTTGATCCCTTTCATTCAAGTCCCTCAAAAAGAGTCTCCATGCAGGCAGGTACTGGCAGACCCTCCATTTCCACGATCTCTCCTTGTTCCCCATCAAAAGGCTTGCTAGTTTCATTTTAAAAACAGGCTCTGTGGGCCTCCCTAGTGGCACAACGGGTTAAGTCTCAGCACTATGAAGCAATCTGCAGCCACTGCAGCACGAGTTCGATCCCCAGACAGGGAGATTCCCACAGGGCGCAACAGACCTCTCCTGCCTTCCCGCTGCTCCCTCAGCAGTGTATTTCAGTCAATCTGCCTGTTCTGCTCCCCAATGTGTCTCTGGGGAGTCCTCTCACCGCGCCCCCCCACACCTCTGGCCTATACCCTAGCTTGTATGCATAAATAAATAGATCTTTAAAAAAATTTAAAAAATGAATAAAAACAGGCTCTGAGGATATGATGGGCCTGCCCAAGGTCACACGGGGGGAGGGGAAAGCCAGGAACACTTCCTGGAGGAGGTAGCAAAGTCACTGAGCCAGCAGGGGGGACACTTGTCTGGGTCCAGGGGGAGGGGGCTGGTATTCTGGGCATGCGAAGGAAAAGAAAGATGGATTCTCTCCAGCCAAGCCCAGCGCCCAGCACCCACACAGGGCGGCATGTGGGTCAGGCCCTGGGTCCTTCTGAGCTGAGCTGACTTCAGGTCACATGACAGGAGTGAACTAACGGTCTAGACTCCCGACCCCAGGCGCACCCCACCAGCCACTTCCTCCTGTCCGGGCAGGAAGGGGTGCTCTGCGGGCCGACACTGCAGACACCTTCCTGGGGCTGCTGTGTGAGCAGTGATCAAATATTTATCAGAGGCGCGGGCAGCCGGGCTCCCCTGCGCAGGCCACGGCCGGGGGCAGCTCCCACCTCGGCCTACAGCCTCGAGTCCCGCTGAGTCACCAGGAGTCACCAGGAGCCCGGTGCCCTCCTCGCCCGTCCTGCCCTTTGGCCACGTGGGCGCTCCATAATGTGTAAGCCATTCGGCTGCCCAAAAGGCCAGGGCGGCCAGTGCGGTCCAAGCTGAGGGTTCCCGAGCTGTCCTCGTGGATGTGGCCTCGGCCAAGGTCGCCGGCGGCGGAGGCCCGTGGGCCAGACACCCTGGCCCATCCCTGCTGGGTCCCGCCTCCTAGATGCTCGGCCACCTGGCAAGATAGGTGCGGTGGCGCCTCTGGCTCGCGGCGGAGACCCAGAGGATCGGGCAGGGGCGTGGCGGCCGGCTCCAGGCGGCCGAGCGCGGGAGCAGAGTTTGTCCCTGGTCTGTCTGACTCCTGTGCCCGACGCGCCGCCGGACCCAGAGCTACGACTTCAGATTTGTGCTTTTGGTTTTCGGAGTAGCAGCAGCAACAGAAACAGTGGCAGATGGCTGCCGGCTGCCGGCGTGGCGTGGGCGGGAGCGGCGCCCACGCCTCCGTCGCCCATTCATAAAGCGCAGCCCGCCCGGCCCCCAGCGAATGTCCATGGGCTGGGGGCCCAGGGCCCTGAGGGCCTGGCCAGCGCCTGCTGTCTCCGTGCTGCCTGACCTCTGGCAGCCGCCCCACCTCTCGGGCCTCGGTGTCTGGTGTGTAGATTGGGCAAACTCCCCTCGGAGGCTCACCCTGCACCCCGGCTTTCCCTCCCATTTGCACCTTGCCTGGTGGGCATCGATGGCTGGGGACGGTCTGGTTCCCGAACTTTGTGGTAGGCTGCCCCGGAAGCACCCAGGCCCGCGGGTCTGCTTGGCTAAGGTAGAAGTTTTGCCGAAGTGCTGAGTCTTGAGGGGCAGCTGGGCCAGGAGTGTGCACCGCCAGCAGGACAAGGGTGTGCCTGTCACTCCCCAGCTACCCTTGGGAGCCCTTAGGTGATCGGGTCTGCTCTGGGCCCTGGTCTCGGCCAGCCCCACCCCGCGGGCCTGTGGTCTCGTGGTCTCGTGCTCCTGCTCTGCCTGTCCCTCTCCTGGCCTCCCCATGATGTGCCTCTGCCTGGAATTCTTTTCCTCTCCTTCCCCTGGGCTTCCATCGGTTCTTCAGTGGAAGGCCTCTTCCTCCTCCAGGAAGCCTTCCTGGCTGCCCTGCACCCACGCTAGGCAGGGAGGGCCAGGGCCCCTGGAACGTTAGCACCTGCTGGAATGGTGTTTCCCTGTAGTCAGCTCCAAGGGCGGCCGCTGCCTGATTCACCCCTGGGTCCCACGCTAGCAGGGGCCTGGCACAAAGCGGCATCCGGAGTGCCCTATGAATGATAAGGAAGTAGGTGAGCAAGGGTGTCAGGACTGGGCCAGATTAGGAAGGTGTGGAAGGGGCAGAAGAAAGTCCACACGGTGAGCCCCATTGTGAATGTGTTTCTGGAGGCGTCTCCGCAGAGGGGGCCTCTTCACCTCGACCTTCAGAGACAGCAGGTGTTCAGCTGGACAGTGGGAAATTGGGGCTTCTGGAGCCTAGAGAGAGGCTGAGTGAGCGCAGTGAATGCATTGAGGCCGGAATCCATCAGGGCAGCTGGCCCCCGCCTGACAGCACAATGGGGGTCCCCCCCCCCGTGCCCAGCCTCCTGACTTCCCAGGCCGCCCCCTCCGAGAGCTCAGATGTGCAGGGAGTCCCGGGAGTCCCCCATCAGCCCTTCCCGTACCAGCCCGGCTTCCTCCCGGCTCCTGCCAGGGCCCAGCTGGCCTCCCAGCGCCCCTCAGACGCCCTCAGGGCAGGGGCGCCAGGCACGGTAAGCCAGGGCGGAGCGGACGGGGCTGAGGCCTGGGCGGGCAGGCTGGGCCCTGGCTGCTGGCCCCCGACAGGGTGTGGGCCAGAACCAGCTTCCACACTTGCCCCGGGGTTTCCGCTGGGTCAGAGCTGGTCATCTCGACCCCACTCTGCCACCGGTTGTTTAAAGCTTGGGGTGCAGGAGCAGCACCCCAGCCCCGCCCAACGGGGCTCTGCCTCTGCATGTGCAGAATGGGCAGGATAGACTCTCCCAGCGTCTAGGCAGCGAAGCCCAAGGAGCCCAGCCCTTAAAGGGCAGCACGTGGGGGGCTGTCACCCCAAGGACCCCCCTCCCCACCCAGCTCCCGGGAACCTGGGGAGTCTGTGCAAAATGCTACGTAGAAAGGCTTTGGGAAGCGTCATCCTTCCTGGCAGATCTGGTGCCTGTGGGCGCAAGCAGCACCCTGGGAAGGGGAAACCCCGTTTAGCTCTAACGGGGCTCCCCAGCGTGAGGTTGGAGCTCTGTGGCAGAGGGCAGGCTCTGAGCTCCAGGGGCCCCGCGCCGCAGGGAGTGGTGCTCATGGGCTAGGCCAGAGCTGCTGGTCGTGTCCCCCTTGAGGCACGCGGAGGCTGCCCAGAGGTCCTGCTCGAGGTGGCCGCCGTCCAGCTTGACCTTGAGCTTGACCGGCCTCAGCCCCAGGCAGCGTCCACTCGGGAAAGAAGAGCTTGGCCACCTCCCAGCAGGAGGTCGCGTGCCCATGGCATGGGCTGAACTAGACATCAGCTTAGACACCCGCCCACCCTGCACCCACCCACCCGTCTATCCGGACATCCGCCCCGCCCCCCCCATGCATCCATTTAACCAGCTGTGCACCTGCAGACGTGAGCGGGCACAGCACACAGGCCAATGTCAGCAGACCCTGCAGAGGCGAAGCCCCCCAAGGCTCAGCTATAAATAGGAAGGTCGCTGGGCCCGGGGAAGGGGCAGGCTCCTGAGGGAAAGGAGGCCCGCCTGGCACCCTCACGGCCAGGAAAGAGGGGCAGCAGTGGTGTGAGCGATAGACGGTCACGGAGCAGTCCCGGGGCCCAGAGGCGAGGGTCCCGCCACGCTCGGCGCCTGCTCTGTGCTTCCGGGAGCCTGGTCCGCTGGGGAGTCTGGTTTGGGCCTGTGTTCTGGCCTGTGGGCCCCAGAAGTTGCACCCCACCGACAGGAGCTGCCCCCACTTTGCTGCCCCTGCAATGGCCGCTTCCGGCGCCTCCCGCCCCAGCATGGCCGAGAGGAGAGCCCCTGCTTCAGTGCTTTGCCAGCTGTGCCCACTGCTGTCCCTTCTCCCAGAGGCCCGCGTGCGCAGAGGCTGGACTTACTTCGGTGTGTGCTGGGGCGCCCACCGCAGCACCCCAGGGGGCACCACGTGCAAGGGGCTCCCCGCCACGGGCAGGCACTGCCCACTTCACAGGGCACAGCGGAGGCTGGACACATCTGGTCTCTGCCCCCGGCCGGCCCAGCACCCACCCGCCGTCCTGCAGCCCATGGTCAGCTCCCGGCAGCGGGGACCCGGTGTGACTGCAGAGGCGGCCTGAGCGCTTCCAGACCAGCACAAGCCCCGCCGGGTCTCTCCGGCTCCGTTTCCCGTGTCTGAGGTCGGGCATCCCCTGGCGGCTTGTTCGGGGCAGCGTCCACCCTTGGGGGACAGGGTTCTGAGCAGGTGTGTCCCTGAAGACCGCATCCCCTGGGTTGCAGGCCTCAAGAGGGGGCGGCCCCCGGGAGGCTGCAGCCACGTGCCAGCAGGGGTGGGGTCTCTGCGCCCGAGCGAGTTTCCTCCCTGTGTGGGTGGGAGCAAGGGGCCTGTGGGCGCCATGGACTTGAGTTTGCAAGAAGGAGGAGGGGAGACAGGACCCAGCACCCTCCCTCACTCCTCCAGAGGAGGGGGAGGCCCCCTGCCCCCCTCAGTTCGCAGCAGGTGGGACAGGCTGGGCAGCCAGGGTGCTGGGGTGCTGGGCTAACTTTCACTGTGTGCCCAGGGTGGCCTTGTCCCCTTTGGTAAAATGAGGACAAGCCCCCACCCTGGCACCCTGCTCCTCACAGAGCAGTCACGAGGCCACATAAAGACACGGAAGCTGGCACAGGGTGAAAGATTTAGCCAAGGTCAGATTCAATTCAGACTCAGCTCAGGGCCTGGCAAATATTAGGTTCTCAAGAAACGCTTATGAATGAAAAGAAGAAGTGCAAATGGCCTTTGGCAAGCAAGTTCCTGTGTCCTCAGTGAAGGAAGTTGCAGTTACCCCAAGGCGGCCTGCCTACCTGTGTGTGGTGAGCACCAAGGAGCTGCTAGGCAGGCAGCGGCCAAGGAAAGGGCAGGTGCACATCCTCAGAGTGAGCCTTCTGGGGAGCACTGTCCCCCAAACTGGATGTGTGTGGGGTGGGGTGAACCTCGAGGGAAAAACATGGCTGGGGCAATCTGAGCAGGGTCTTGCAGGATGAATAGGAGTTTGTCTGTCAGTGCAGGCTTGGGGGAAAGACGGAGTGAAGGACAAGCAGTGGAAGGGAACTGGCCTCCAAAACGGCACTTTCACGGGGAAGTTGGGCCCCCCTGTGTCTCCTGGCTCCCCTCCCCTCCCTTTCACACCTGTGAGCCATGAGTCCCTGCAAGGGCCTGGGGCCTGCAACAGCTCTCTTACCCCTTGCCTCTCGAGAAGTCCCTCCCCTCACTTCTGTCAGATCTGGGGAAGTCCCTGTGAGTCTAGCCCAGGCTTGAAAGAGTCCCTCGAGGCCACCTGGCAGCCTCGACAACCAGGCAGAGACGTCTCACCGTGGCCCCCGCCCACCTGCCACCCACACCAGGAACCTCAGCGCAAGAGCCCGGCCTCAGTTACTCAGAGACAGAAACCGCCAAGGAGATCTGAACAGGCAGCCCCTGGGGCAGGCAGAGCTGCCAGACAGGGCATCTTCACACCCCCATCCCCCCAGAGGAGGCTCAAGGGAGAACAGGCGCGGTGTCCACCCCCAGTGCCCCAGCCTCTGGGCTTGTGGGACCCCAGTTCCTCTCTCTGAGCTTCCTATCTGAGTCTGCACCCCAAGACCCCCACCAAATCAGTAGGCACCCAGCAGACACCCTATGCAGTACCAGTGAAATGGGGGGCCCTCTTCAGTGAGGGCAATCTAGGCACCCCAATGACACACCCGGAAGCTCGTGTGTCCTGGGGCACCAGCAGGCCAGGTTTCCCAGCTGCAGAGGGGGAAACTGAGGGTCCAGGGTGCAGCCCTGAGCAGTGGAGGAAGGATGTGGTGAGCACGAGGCCTGCATCCTGCTCTTGGGGACCCAGAGGGCCCGCAGACCAGATGAGGGGCTGCCAAGCTGGTGTGGAACATGAGGACCCGGTCAGAGGGCAGACAGAACACGGCCTGTGGGACCCCACCCCAGCACCCCCCGAGCTCTTGCCCGGGTCCAGTCTGCACGTCAGGTGGAGAGAGGAGTCCCCAGGGCCCCTGCCTCTCATTCACATCCCTGGCCCTTCCCACATGCCTGCACCCCACAACAGTGTCATCACCCCCAAGCTCTCAGCCCTGGTGATGGTGGACGGGCGGGAGGTGCTAGCTGGCCAGCGCTGGGGACTGGCGAGGCCTGGGGCAGGAAGATGGGAGTGGGGGCAGAGCCCCCCCCAGTCTGCTGATCCTCCTGAAACCTTCCCCTCCACACCCACCCCCGTACCCCAGGCCGCAGCCGGGCACCCACGCCCCTCCCGGCCTTCAGGCCCCCCTCAGGCCCTGCCTCACCAGCCCGTCTCCAGCTCTGGACCCTGCTGTCCCGTCCCCCAGAAGGCCTCTCCCAGGCGCTGGGTGTGAGGTCCTGGAGGGGATGGCCTGGCCCCCACCCTCGGGCGGATCTGGGGACAGAGGCTGTGGGGGCAAGGGGAAGCCGTGGGGGTCTAAGGCAAGGGTAACCTCCTACTTGGCCCGGACTGGCCCTCCAGAGCCCCTCCTGATGGCCAGCTGCGGGACTGCATCGCACCACGCGGCCCTGCAGAGTAAGGCCTCCGCCCGGCCAGTGGGGCCCTGGGTCTTCGTCCATGCTGGGGTCAGTTGCCTTCCTGTCTGTCTGGGCTGTGCCCCCCTGGCCCGGTCATGGTCATCCTGCCTGGGAAATGTCCCCTCCGGAGGGTCTGCAGAACTCCCCAAGGCAGTTGGGGCCACACCCCCTTTTCCTGCCCCTCCCCCCAGGGCTCTCCAGGGCAGGGGAGACTCCTGGGGGCAGCCTGGCCTGCAGCAGGCGCTCACCCCTAGCGGGAGGGCAGAGGCGGGCATGACAGGAGGGTGTGGCCTCGGGTCAGAGCTGGACTCTGCTCTCCGCCCTTCTTCCACTGACCCGAGCCCGGGACCCGGTCAGTCTCCTCTGAGCTGGTCTCCTACTGGGAAAATGTGGGCGCTGCTCTGGCTGGCAGGCCTGCCCCAGGAGAGGCAGGAGGGAGGGGCCTGGGGAGGGAGGGCTGCCGCCCGTCTTATCTCCAGAGGAGAGCGGTCCTGCTCAGCCCGGCAGCCCACCGCTGCGCCCGGCCCTGCCCTCCCCATCTAGAAAATGCACATCTGGGCTGCGTGAGCCCCAGAAGCCCTTGAACCTGGCTTCCTGCCGGGGAAAGCGGGGTGGGCAGGGCCTAGGAGGTCGTGTCAGAATAAGGTCACCCAGTGACCCATCTTGGGAAGCCCCAATTCTTGATACGTCTTTCCTGCTTCCTTTATGGTGTTGAAACCGCTTTTCTTGCCGGAAGGAGGGCAGGTGGTGTTTGCTAAATGCAGGCTTGAACCCCCACACAGCCATGACACAGGGGTGACGATGGTGTCTGCCAGGTGGGGGCGCTAGAGGGCTGATGCGAGGGGCCGGCCATCCCTGTACTGACCTCAGCGACTGGTTGTCCTCTCCCGCGATCACCCCCACGTCCACACTGGCCCCTGCTGGTCTCCCCCATTTCCTTACAAACTCAGCAGTGCGTTTAGATGTTTTAATTGCTCGGTGTTTCTAGGAGGCGTGTGGGAGGGAGGCTGCAGGTGCTGAGCTCCCCCGTCCAGCGCTGACTGGTGGGGGTCAGTGCAACATGGCGGGGACGCTCCCCGCGGGACTTCACAGCGAGCGCTTGGCCAACTGGCCACCCCGCCGTCCCTGGTCCACGGCTGAAATGTGGCGTCCCTGGTGCCAGGAGCACCCGCCCAGCCTCCTTCGGCCCGACCCATCTGTCATGTGGGGAGCCCTCTGCCCCTGGTCGGCACCCTTGGGGCCGAACGTGGTCTTGGGGCGCCTGTCGGGCTTGGGCGATGATGCGGCCTGCTGATTCAGGGGCAGGGCAGAGGCCCAGCCCAGGGAGAGCGTGTGCCGGACGCAGGCGGCAGCTTCGGACCAGGCTTTGCACATGGAGGAGCCCTGGAAAAGGGGGGTTCCCAAATCTCCAGTGGGGATCTCGCAGCGGGGGCCGGAGGCTCCACTCCAACCCCCAGAGCAAAGTGGGTGCAGCAGGGTCGGGGCTGGGAGAGCAGGACGAAATGACGTCGGGTGGGGTCGTTCCAGCAGCTCAGGGAGTCTTGCCGAAGACCAGGGCGAGCGGTGGGCAGGCAGGGGCTCCCGACCCAGTGGGGGCCAGCGGGATTCCTGCTCAAACCGGATTCCACAAGGACAGCGAGGGAGGTCTAGGTCCCTCCTGGGGGCCAGCAGAGAGGGCTCAGGAGCCTGATGAAGTCAGTGCCTGCAGGCACCGGGAGCCCCAGTCTGGGGGCGGAGACGGTCGATCCCTGAGACCCCGCACCGGGCCAAGGGGGTTGCCTGGGGTTTTGCTGAGTTGGGTCAAGAGGCGCAAGAACGTCACTGACGCAGGGCAGTGGAGAGGGAAGGCCTGGGGTGGGGACAGCGAGACCAGGATTCTCATTCGGCAGACGGGGAAACCTCCCGGGAGGGGCAACCCCACCGTCCACCCCCTGAGCCTCCGCCGCTGCTGTTCCCGCAACCGCGGCAAGGACCCGCTGGAGGAGGGGGAGGAAGGGCACCCCCCGAGGGCAGGGCCGGGACAGGCCGAGGGGGACGCAGCGAGGGAACAGCTGGGAGGACAGAGCCTGCTTTGTCTGCTGGCTAGGGGGTGAGGCAGAGGGGGCCTGGAGGGGCTTCGTGGAGATGGAGCAGACCGGGCGGGCTGGGGGGCTGTGCCCAGGCCGTGGAGGGGCTTGGAAATGTGGACTCTGCCATGGCCGCGGGCTCTGCCCAGCCAGGCCGGCCACCTGGGGGCCCAGCGAGCACGTGGCCGCAGGTGGCCGGGTCTGGGAGGGGGCGGTAGTGGGGAGCCCTGAGCCTGCGGGGCCGGGGGCCCAGTGGGGTGGACCAGCTGCAGGCAGAGACAGGGCGGCGGGGGCTGGGGGTCGAGGGGAGAGGTAGCTGCCAAGGCGCCGCGTGGGGCTGTCTCCAGCTCCCCCAGGAGCGTGCCCAGATTCAGTCCACAGCCATCTGGGGGTGCCAGGTGGAATGGGGACCCCGCGTCCATCCTGGCCGTGCCCTCAGCATCCTGTGACCCTGCAGGCGACATCTGGATCTGGGGCCTTCGCACCCTGTGGCCGGGATGAGTTTGTGCAGCTGGCAGGGGTGCGACGGGGAGCGCGGGGGGCTGGCCAGGGCAGAGGCTTGGGAAGGGGTGCCTGCCCCGGGGGGACAGCCCCGAGGGCCTTGGTCTGCGGCTTGCAGATGAAGGCGCCTTGGCAGCCGCGGTGGGGGAGGGACGGGAAGCACCAGGCCAGCCCGGCTGGGTGCCCCGAGTCCAGGGGCCAAGTCCAGGGACCCTCCGTCACCTCCTGGAGGGGCCCTTGGGCTTATTTCCCACATCAAGAACACAAGCCAGGCTCTGAAGCCGCCGCGCCCTGCACTGCGCCGGGCCTGTGGCCATCGCTGCCCACGGGGCTGCCTGGGTCGGCAGAATGCCCTCAGGGACCGGCTCCCGCACCCGCCGCTAGCCCAGCACCCCTCTCCTGGGCCTCAGCGTAGCGCAAGTGCTGGCACCCTGACTCTTAGGACGCTTCTTCTAAGAACAGGCTGCGCCCCCGAGAAGGCGCGTGGACACAGCAGCTGCAGTCACTCGGCCGCCTGCTCTGCCCTGCGAGGCCTCGGTCTCGAGTCCGCACCGTGGGGATGAGGGCCCCACGGGCTGCCGCAGACATCGGAGGCGCACTGGGGGTGCCCGGCGCTGTTGGGGTTCAGGCATGATCGCACCCCAGGGGTGGGCAGGGGCAGGTGGCCTCCACCTCTGCGGGGAGCGTGGCCTAAGGCAGGGCCCCAACCCCCAACTGCGTCCATCTTCTGGAGGCCCTGGAGGACCCCTGACTCACTGGCTGGGCCAGGGGGACCTGGGTTCCAGCTGCCCAGCAGAGGGCTCCCTCTCCCTTCTCAGAACAAGCCTGGGGGGCGTGGGTTCCCTGGGTGGCCAGGGGCATGTCCCAGCTCCTGACAGTCCACTGGCTGGAGAGCTGGTCCTGGGCGGGAGAAGACGCGTTATGCCGTTGGGGCTGGGGTGCTTGGAGCAGTGGGGTCCCTCCAGCAGCGTGGGGGACATGTGAGTGGACCTCTAGCCCCCTGTTCCCTTTACCAGGGTGTTTCCCCCCAGGCACAGAGGGGCCCCACCTCCCCAGGAGGTGCTCTTCAACCCCTTACTGGGCCGGAAGTCCCCATGAGCCAGTGGGGCCAGGTGGGTGCCTGGAGTCCCCTCGCCTGCCTGCGGGGGCAGCAGCTTGGCAGCCTCGTCACGTGGGGGCTCAGGCCCAGGAGCCCTGTCACCTGATGCTTCGCCGGAAGCCAGAAATCAGGATTTCTCTGTCAGCCTCTCCATTGTGAAACCAAGTCCGGTGTTTGTTTTCTTCCACCACGGCAGGCTGCGCAGACCGGGGCTGGGCTCGGCGGCCAGCACCCTGGCCCGCTCGGGGGTCTGCGGTGGCCCCTGGCCCCGGCCTCCCTGGCCCTGGGACCCGCTGCTCCCCTGGGCTGTCCAGCCCCCACCCCATGGCCGCTCGTGGCCAGTCACCAGCCCAAGCATGGGGCAGTGGCACCTTTGCCTGAGCCTCCCCTGCACCTGCTGCTGGGCGTAGACCGTGTTTACGAAGATCTGCGCTGGACGCGGGAGGAGGTCATGGCTCCTTCCCTAACCTGACTGAGAGGGCTCTGGGTTCCCGGGGCCTGCCCCACCTCGGGAATTTCTTGCCGGCCACTTCTCCCTGGCCTTGCTGCATGCCAGCCCCTTCTCTCCTCCTGCCTCTTCCTTGGGCCGCCTCCCACCCTCCCTGGAGTTTCTCCTCCAGAGCAATCCAGCCTCCCCCTGTGTCAAGCACCCCCCAGCCCCACCCCCGTCACCCCACGGGGGTGCCCAGCAAGGCCAGCCTTCTGCGTCCAGCCTGGGAAATAGTCTGCCCCCCACCCGCCCCAGGGGCGAGCCCACCCACAGCTCCACCTGCTGCTGTAGGCCAAGCCCCCCGCCCCTCCAGCGAGACAGGGTCTCCGTCCGCTCAAGTAACATTTACTGTGTGCTGGGTCCAGGGGGCAGCTAGAAACGGTGGCTCTAGTCCAGCCCTCCGGGCTTACACACAGGACGGAAAAGTCACCAGATGACCAGAGGGCGACCCTGGGCTGGCCTTGGCTGGAAGGCGTGCTGGGGGCTGGGGGATGTTGGGGTGGTCCCTTCAAGGATTCCGGGCTGTGCACTTTGTCCCCAGAGGAGCCCCAGCAGGCCCGGGGCGCTCAGGCCACCCCATGGAGAAGTGGCTTGTCCAGCGACTGTATGCCCTGGGTGTTTGGGGGTGTCGTCCTGGGGAGGTGACAGTGGAGGTAGAGGAGCAGATGGGGTGTTTCTGCCCAGGTGGGAGCCCACCAGGGGCTCGGTGGGTACCAGCGGGGAAGGGGCTGCCAGCACCCGGGCAGCCCAGGGGCAGACGGTGGGGTCCCTCAGTTTCGTCGACTGCCTCCCCAGGGGTGGACGCTGGGGAGGCAGGTGATGCTGCTGCAGTGGGCTCTCAGGAAATGCCTGTTGGGCGCATCACAGGAAGCCCCCTTGCAAGGCTCTCCTAGCTTTAGATGGGGCTCTCCTGGCTCCTGATGCAAACCAGCTGGCCGGTCATTCCAGAAAGAGCCCCTCAGGCTGAGTGGGGACCGGATAGAGCCGCCTCCACTGCTCCAGGCAAGTCGGCCTGCCCGGCTGTGCCCCAGCCCCACCCTTCCCTGCGGCTGCTTCTCTTCTGCCGTCAGATAAGATGCACAGGCCTGGGAAGGTGACCCAAGGGTGCAGTGGCCTCGGGTGTCCTGGGGGAAGGGGCTGGAGTGCCCCTCCCAGCTCAGGGCTCAGCCCCGCCTCTGCCCCCACTGACTCACTCTGGGAGTATTTACGGATCACCAGCTGGGGCTCCGGTGACACCAGAACCTGCTCTGTGCAGTTAGCTCCTCGGGAGAGGCCTGGGGGTGAGAACAGCCAGCAACCCCTTGTCCTGCGGGCTGGAGGGCAGCTGAGCCCTCTTGGACCCCAGAAGCTGGGGGAGGAGTCGGTGCCCCCCACTGGGTGTGGTAACCACGACTTTGCTGGTCTCTGCCCTGAAGAGTCCACTCTTTGCACCCCCCGGCCCCCTACTCTGGCAACTCCTCCGGGCCCCCAAGGGGTCATTAGGGTGGTTGGGCCAGGCTGGGCCGTGCTGGGGTAGGGTCCTGGCCAGAGGCACCCCAGGAGGCTGAAGGCTTCCACCCAGGTCTGCATGAGACCCGCAGGGGAGTCTGTTTCCAAGTGGCGGCCTTCAGAGGGATGTGTGTGGGCACAGCCTTGGGGCAGGGGGACAGGACGGGGCGACTGGGTGAAGCGTAGAGGATGGGGCTGGAGGGGGAAGTCGGGATTCTTGTAGCTTTGTGTGGGTGGGCCGCAGCGGTGGGTGCGGGGAGGCCGGTGTGTCGGTGGGTATACGTTTCCTGGGCACACGTGGCCTCCGGAGGAGACCCGCCCCCCCCAGGGTGGGGGGGTCGCTAGGCTACGCTAGGCGGGCGGGGCTGCGGGGGCGCCGGCCCCGCCCCTAGCGACCACGCCCCCATCGTGGCCGCGCCCTATCGACCCCGCCCCCTGGGCACGCCCCCTCGCCTGGGGCCCCGCCCCGGTCCGCGCGGGCCCGCCCCGGCCCCGCCCCCGGCCTCCGTTTGCGCCGGGTCCGCGCTGCCGGCCGCGCTCCTGGCGCTCCACGCTACCGCCGCTCGGAGCAATGATTAACCCGGCCGGGCTGCCGGCACGGGGCCCGGGGCGGAGGCGCGGGGCCGGGGCGGGACCCCGGAGGGCCGCTCCGCTTCCTGCTCTCGCTCAAGTTTCCTCGTAGAGGGCGCAGCGCCGGCGGGGCCCGCGGCGCGGCGTGGCGCAGAGCGCGGCGCCGGGCGCGCGTGGGCGCCGGGCCGGCCGCCGGTCACCATGAGGACTCTCCGCAGGTTGAAGTTCATGAGTTCGCCCAGCCTCAGTGACCTGGGCAAGAGAGAGCCGGCCGCCGCCGCCGCGGACGAGCGGGGCACGCAGCAGCGCCGGGCCTGCGCCAACGCCACCTGGAACAGGTAAGGCCCGCCCTCCCTGCTCGCCCGCCGGCCGGAACGCCGCGTCCCGGGGGGCTTGGGGAACCCTGGAATCGCCCCCCGCGAGGGCACGGCCCCGGCGGGACCCGGGCCGTGGGCGCCCGGCGCTTGGCAGTTTGCAGAGAACTTGCCTCGCCGGAGTTGGGCGGCCGGGAGGGAAGTTCGGCGCAGCGTGTGTGGGGCGGTCGACGCCGTGGGCCCGGGCTGGGACCGGTTCGCTCGCCCCGCGCGGGGGCCCGCGGCCACCCGGGGATCCGTGCGGCGGGAAGTACTTTTCCCACCTCGCGATGAGCGGGTGAGCCCCGCGGCTCGGTCGGGGATTGCACCGCGCTTCCTGTCTGCGCTCCGGGCCCCCTGGCCTGGTGGGCGGGCGGTTTTCCTCTGCGCGGCCCCTGGGCTCCCAGCTGTCGGCGGGGGTGCAGCAGCTGCCCGCATTCCTTAGCCGACCCTCCCCCCCACCCCCACACCAGCCCGGGCGTGGGAAGTACCCCGACCCCAGCTTTGTTTGAAAAGTGAGCCTGGGATCCGGAAAAGAGCGATGTGTTTAGTGGGGTTCCCCAGCAGACTGGAGCCTCCTCATGAGCTCTTTTCAAAAGCAGATTATCTCCACCTAGAGGAAAATAGGGGTGGGGGCGAGTGAGTCTGACTGCCTAGGGGGCTGGGGCGCCTGGAACCTGCTGTCAGGTGGGCTGGGTGAGGCTTCTGGGCCTCGTGGGGGCAATGGGGCTGCCAGCTGGACCCTCCCTGATGCCTAGGCAGGACGCTGCCCTTCATGTGCTTGTCTTCTGCCCCCTGTAAGTTGCAGACTGCTTGAGGGCGGGGCTGTCTGCCTCAGTTTCCCTGTCTGCCAGTGCGCATGCCCACTCCTTAAGGGCGGATGTGGGGACAGAGGACGAAGGGCTCTCCTTGGGGAGGGTCATTGACCCTCTCCTCCACGCTCTGGAGCGGTCTTCTCCCCAGAATCAAGGGGGGAGGGGCAGCCCCCTCTGGGGAGTGGAAGGAGCCACCACTCATTTAGCTCCTGGCTGGGCTTTGCGGCTTCGTGGACTCGAGCAAGTCGCTCCCCTCTTGCCCTCAATTTCCTTATCCATGAAATGGGCAAATAGGGTGCACACCTCCCTCCCTGGACTGTTAGGGTGTTAAGTTTGTTAGGGTGTTCGCCACCTGGGGGGGGGTCCGTGTAGCAGGAAGTATCTTTCCCACTTTGTGGAGGAGCTGGTGAGCCCGGCGGCCTGGCCGGGACTTGCGTGGGCTCTGGGGAGCAGGGCCTCTGAAATGTGGGGGACAAATTCGCGGCCGCTGCCTGTGGGGGCGGGGATTGGGGGCTCCTCAGGAGTCTGCTGGCTCCTGGGCTTTGTGAGTCCCTTGTCCCCCAGCTGGGGCCTGCTGCGAGGGGTTCCCAGACACAGGTGGGGCAGACGTTGAGTCTTGGGGTGCTCAGAGAGGAGCCTGCAAGGAGAGACCTGCAGACACCCACTGCTTGCTCAAAGGTCACTAAAAGGCATTTTAGAGCTTCAGCAGCTTTTTCACCCCCTCCCACGGCCTGCAGACAAGGGGCTCCGAGCCCTGGACTGGGGCAGCAGGGGCACTGCCATTTCCTGTACTCCTACTGTGTGCCGGGCCCCGCCTTCGTGGCCCCTGGCTCCTCTGCCACTTCTTGGCCAAGGAGGAATGTGGGAGGTGTGGAGGGGGATCATCGGGGAACAGTAGGGCTTGGGGGTCTCGACTGTCCACTCACCCCTTGCAGCGCCCAGCCAGGGTTCCCCAGGAGACAGTCGGTGGATGGGGACCGCCTGTCAGTGTGCACATCACAGCTCGCCCAGCTCCAGCCTCTCCCCTCTGAGTTCGGAAGGCACCCCGTTTCACACGTGACCCCCTTAGCCTCCCACGGCCGCCGGAATAAGCTGCCACACGCTCGGTGGCTTCTCGTGGTTCTAGAGGCCAAGAGATGACAGTCCAGCCCTCTCCTGGGCTGCTCTCCCCCAGGGCTCTCCCGAGGGTGCTCCCCCCTCTCTGGGCCCCTGGGGGCTCCTGGGCTCGTGGCCGTGGCTCCAGACTCTGCCTCTACTCCCACGTGGCTTCCTGTGCCGTGTCGGGGTCCGTGGTCTCCTGGGAAGATGCCAGTCACGGGCGGGGGGCCTCCCTGGATCCAGGGTATTTTGCCTCCAGAGCCTTAGCTAACTGCACCTGCGAAGACCCTGTTTCCAGCTAGGGCCTGAGGTTTGGGAGGATGTGGATTTCTAGGGGACACTGGCCCTCGCGCACCCCCTCATTCCACCTCTGCTGACGGACGGGCAGAAGCCGTCGCGGGCTCTCCCAAGGGTGGCATCTGCCACTCGCTCGCTCAGCCGGTCCTGCCCTCACTCACCTCCCGGCACTGGGCTGGCCCAGGACAGTTGGCCGAAAGCACCCCCGGAGCCCGCAGCTGGAGGAGGGAGGCAGGAGGGAAGACGGGGTTCCCGTTGGGCCTCCCCGGTCAGTGCTGGGAGATTGGTCCCTGACAGGGCCGACCCCCCGCCGGCCCCCCAGTGTCACTCAAGGTGGGCAGGGGATGTCTGGTTTGGGGGCTGTGTAGGGGATGAGCCGGAGCCTGCAGAAGTTGCTCCCCAAGCCCCGCGCACCTCACAGCTCTCTCCCCAGGCCGGGCTGCAGAGGGCGGGTCTGGAAATCGCCGGCTCCAAATGCAGGGGCCGGAGAAGCCCCCAGCGGGCCCAGCTGAGAAGCCGTCCCTGCCTCCCCGGCCAGCCCAGTGAGCGCCTCTGGGGTCTGGGCCCCACGTCCCGTGGGCTTCCAGCTCTAGGAAGGCCATGCTTGGGGCTGCTGGGGAATGGGGGCTCCCCCAAATCCCCACACCCACCCCAGCACAGGGCCCTGCCCCGCGTTAGGCCTGGGGGTGCCCACCAAGCCCTGCTCCTCACCTGGCTGGGATCTGCCTCGGTGCTGGAGGGGCAGCCCCGTGCCCCTTCTTGGTGGGGCTCTGAGGCCCCGGGGGGACGGGAGCAGGGTGGGGCTTGTGTCCACTCAGCAAACCCGCTCTCCAGAGGGTCAGTAGGGCCCGGCATGGGGGGCAACGGGGTTCTGAGGCGTCCCTGCCCCTCTCCCCGGGCATTAGGAGCTGCGTGGACATTGGGTGACTGGAGCAGAGTCGGGGTGCCCCCACTTCATCTCAGAGTCTCACTGTGACCCCAGGAGTAACAGACCTTGGTGCCCTGGTCACCCAGGATGGATGGGGAAGGGGGAGAGCCTGGCTGCCCGAGGCAGGTGGGGGACATCGGGGCCACTGGCCAGCACAGGCAGCAACCAGTTCCAAGAGGCGCTGGGGGTCCGGGGTCGTGAGGTCGCTAGGCCTGGGCTCCATGGCTGGGGTCGGGGTGCAGCCTTGTGGGAGCCTGTGTGGCCAGCGAACACGGGCACGGGCGGGCCCTGCCCTCCTCCAGGGCCTCGAGGCCACAGCGGAGCGGGGCTCGGCCTCCCCAGGGACTGTGTGGGGGCACCAGTGGCCCACCAGGGCCTGTCTTCCTGTGGGGCCATGGTGAGAGCCTTGTTCACCGCCAGCTGGGGCCCCCTCTTGTAGCCTGGGCCCAAGCCTTGCGGCCCCTGGTCAGTGACCTCAGGAACCCCAGTGAGCCTGTCCCCTCCCGGCCTGGCCACGCCCCATCGCCAAAGCCCACAAGGGGCATCTCCCATCCCACCACTGCCCGCCCCCTGTCCTGTGGCATTGGGCCTCAGGGCTCAGCACCAGCTGGGGCACCCTGCAGCCTCGCCCTGCAGCCACCCAGCGGCCCAGCCGGGGAGAGGAGGTGAGGGGAGGCGATGGGCCTGTCCACTGGGTCTGCTCCAGAAACTCTCGGGGGCGGCCTGTGGTCTGGGCAGCCACAGCTGGGGCCTCCCTTCTGTTTAGGGTGTAAGTCACGCTCCCCATGGCTCACAGCACACTTGGACTTTGGGAAGGCTGCAGCTCTCAGCGCGTGGCCCCCAAAGCGGGAGGGGCTCGCTGTCCCCACCCTGGCCGGGACTGGGCGCTGGCTGGGGCCGTCCCCGCCCTGGGCTGTGGCGCGTTCCCAGCTGCTGTGGACAGCTGCGCCTCCGGCAAAGTGGGGCTTCTTTCAGCCTCAGTGGAAACGGCTGTGCCACAGCCGGGGCGGGCTGGCCGGGCGCCTGTCCAGGGGAGCGTGGCCGCCTCGCCGGAGCCGGGCGTGGTGCCCCCACAGCCCCGGTGGGTGCGCGCAGGGACCCCATCCCGCCGGCAGGAGGCAGCACACGGAATGCTCAGCCTTCCAAAGGGCCGTCAGGCCCCAGTCGGGGACAGGTGTCCGGCGCGGTCACAGAGCCGCCTGAGCAGCCAGTGCTGACTTCTGGGCGGGGCTGGTTCTCAGTCACCCGGGCGGGTCCAGACCTGGCTCACCCTGGGGACCCAGCGGCTGGTGGGGGACTTTCGGGAAAGTGAGTCAGCAGAGGCCTAGGACTGGGCCTCTGGGAAGGGAGGGGCCGGGAGGGTTCCTGGGAGGAGGTGGCAGGTAAATAGCCACTTCTAGAAGACCCGAGGACAGAGGCTTCCGGTTAAGGGGCGGTGGCAACCTCCAGCTCCTGAGGTCAGAGTTGGAGGGGCGGGGGTGGGGAGGGCGGGACCCTGCCTAGGGGCAGCTGGGGACAGGGAAGTGGCAGGGGCTGGAGAGTCTCCACAGCCTGGCGGAGCCACCCTGGGCTCAGCAGGAGACTGGGGGCAGGGCGGGGGGGCTTCGGAGCAGTGAATTTGGAGACGCATGCTTCGGGGTGACTTTTCGCCCGTGGGTGCAGCCCTCCCTCCAGGCAGGAGTGTGCCAGTCCTGAAGACCCAGCCTGTGCTGCCGAGGTCTCGGGGTTCACAGATAACGGGGCCCAGTCAGTCCGCTGAGCCACGCCCAGCCCGTCAAGGGCTGTGGCCTGCAGTACGGTGGACATGGGGGCAGCGCCAAGGCCCTGTGGCAGGAGGGCTTTCTGGGCACTGGCGCAGATGGCACGGCGCTGGGGTCAGCCGGGCCTGCTGAGGGGCGCCTCCAGCCCAGGGGGGACAGCCGGTCGGACTTGGATGTGCTGGGGCCAGGAGGGGTCATCAGAGGGTCCCCCTGGTTTCTGACCTGGGCATGGAGGGGTCGAGAACACAGGAAGGGAGGGGAGTGACCGGTCAGGGTCTCTGCAGAGGTGACCGGGAGGTGCACTCTGGCCCGGGGTTCGGGGCGGGAACAGGAACCCTGAGGGCCACAGGGCTCGCCCAGCCCGCCACGCCCCTGCTGGCCACGCCGGGCACGGGGGGGGGGGGGGCAGGGAGGGGCTCGGCCTCTGCTGCAGCGCAGCTCTTCCCGCAGCATCCACAACGGGGTGATCGCCGTCTTCCTGCGCAAGGGGTTGCCGGACCAGGAGCTCTTCAGTCTCAACGAAGGTGTCCGGTGAGTGGCCACTGCCCTGGGCCTCCGGGGGGCAGGGACAGGGGCACTGGGGGGCCGCTAGCCACCCTTGGGGTTACGTGCTCAGAGCCGGCCGCAGCTGGCAGTGACCCCCAGGCCGCTGTGACCCTTGGCCGTAGATCCCCGGCTCTTGGGCCCAGTGGCCTGCACGCCGCCCCTCCTGAAGACGCTGTCCAGGGGAGACCGGGTGGGGCTTGGCCAGTGACTGACGATGACGCCCACATTCCCCGCTGCGTCGAGGAGATTCATTCAGTTCAAGGGGAAGGACCCACCTGCCTCGTGAGAGGAGTGTCATTCCCAGAGCAGCAGTTAGGGTGCCCCGCGCCCCGTTTCCTGTAAGAACCTGGAGGGGAGGGCCCAGTGCAGCCTCAGAGCTGCCGTCTCCGCCCCCCGTGTCTTCCCGGGGCTCCGCGGGGCCAGCGCTGCGTCCTGCCTTCCAGTGGAGGCCGGAGCTCAGAGAGGTCGAGAGACTCACCCTGGGCCACACAGCTGCTCCCAGCCCGTGCGGCCTCCCTGCGGCCTGGCCCTGCCTGAGGGGGCCTCGGGGTGGGCTGTGGACCTCCTGGCTGGGCCTTCTGCCAGGCCCACTCCCCGGGAGACCCAGGGAGGGACTGGGGCTGGCTGAGGCCACAGGGCGCGGGGCGCAGGCGACGTGCATGGGTGACCCAAAGTGCCTCTGTCTGCTTAGGGAGGCCTGAGCTCGTCGGAGCCCACAGAATCCGCCGCGTGTTTAAACAACAGAGGAAATAGTTCCAAATGTTTGAGCAAAACAGCCCGCCCAGCCCCCTCGGTGGCTGTTGTCAGGACGGCAGCCTGCCCCTGCCCCTTGGGGGCTGGCCCAGAGTGCACAGCGCCCCTCAGGAGTGGACCGGAGCGCTGGGGGGCAGAGAAGTCGCCCTGGGCCCAGGCTGCTCCGCACCCAGCACCCCGCACCCCGCGGGCCTCCCCCAGGGAAATGACAGAGGTTGGGACGGGCCTCACTCTCCCGCCAGCTAGGTCACTGGGGCAGCTTGTTTTTAGCCAATTAAAATTCAAAGCTGGGAATTGGTAAGTGACACAAAGGGCCTTTGACGGGGGCCTTGCCCCGAGCCCCCTGCGCCTTCTCCCCCACCCTGCAGCCCCGAGGAGCACGCACCCTGTCTGCATCTCACAGATGAGGAACCTGAGGCCGGGTCACGGGGTGCTCAGGGAGCTGGGCTTGGAGCCCGCTGTGGGCCTGTGGGCCCTTCACGGCCGCCCAGCCGGCCCGGCCCGGCCCTCTCCGTCTCGCGGCCCCCCTGAATAAGCAAGTTTAGTGACGCAGTGAGTCCAGGGTGCCAGCCAGCTCTGGGCCACGAGTGAGCTGTGAGCCTGGAACCTTCACTTCATCACACCTTGACCCAGATGTCCCCTCTCTTGTTGAGGCGCCTAGTGAGTGTGAGGAGGGTCCCCGGGGGTACACATATGGGATTTGCGGCCTCCCTGCCCTTGGCACGCCCTCTTGGCCTTGCCGATTCCAGAACAGCTTCGTCCCCCCCAGAAGGACCGTGTGCCGCTTACAGGCACTCCCCTCGCCCCCGGTCCTGGAGCTGCCTCTCCAGCTTGTCCCGCGGGGCAGGCGGCGGACGGCCCGTCTCTGGCCGCCGGTGTCTTGTGTGGGGCGCACGGCCAGGCATGTGGGGGTCTGCTCAGGGCCCGCAGGGGGCCGGGCACAGTCTCGTGCGCACATGTCTTCTCTCCCTCGGGTGTGGACCTACTCTCGTGGCCGCGCTGCATCGTGCTGGCTGTGGCGCCGTCCAGCTGCTGCCCGGGGCGGTGCGGGGCTCAGCTCCCTCCCCACGCTTGGTTCTCGCGGCCTTGGCGGGGCGGTCACTGCGTTAAACCCAGAGATGAGGACAGCGGGGCTGGGAGCGGCCACGGAGCCCCCTGACAGCAGGGGCAGCAGCGGAAGCCTGCAGCTCAGGACAGGGGCTGCGGGGAGGCTGAGCTGCGGGGTGGCGGCGCCAGGGCGTCCTCAGGCTGTGGGTGGCTGGACGCGGACACCCCGCCATCTCAGCCCGGATGGGTGCGCAGAGGGCTCAGCTGCTGGCCTGCACGTCCTGTGTGGCCTCGGACAGTCACTGGGCATCTCTGAGCCTCTCCCTCCCCGGGGTCGGGGCACAGTGAATGCCGGCTCAAGTCCAGGAGGCGGGACGCGTGTCTCTGGAGTGAAGGACGGTGTGCAGGGGAGAGGGGCCTGCAGGAGAGGGGCACGCGGGCCACGGGCTTGGGCTTCACGGGTGGAAGGAGGGAGGGGCCGGGTCTGGAGGCCCAGTCCCGTTGCCTCGAGCAGCTGTGAGACCCCGTGGCCCTGGCTTTGCCCTCGGCTGCTGGTGTGAAATGGGGGGTGCCTGATGAGCTGAAGCCGAACCCCAGGCCCGGCCCGCCCTCATGCTGGACTGGCTTCATCTCCTGCCACCCAGGCAGCCCCCAGCCCGGGTCCCCCATATGATTGTCCCCCTCCCGCCCACAGGCAGCTGCTGAAGACGGAGCTGGGGTCCTTCTTCACCGAGTACCTGCAGGTGTGTGGTCTCCACCCTCCGGGGGCCGGGTTGCCTCCCAGACAGCCAGGGAGGAGAGGGGGTTGCCTCCCCGCCTGGGTAGATGGAGCCCTAGGTTCCAAGGCTTCGCCTACTGAGACTCAGTTTCCCCATCTAGCCAGCCGTGTTTGTCATGAAGGTTAAGTGGTCAGACGCAGGGGGGTCTGGCCCACGGGGTGTCGGTATTGATGTTCGGTGTCTCTTCCTCCCAGAACCTCGGTGTGGGCTGGGACCCCCGGGCCTCACACAGGGACCGGGGCTGGGGGCTGGGGCCTGGGACCCCCCCGGCCTCAGCCTCCTGGTGTTGCAGGGCTTAGGGTCAGTGTTAACATAGCTGCGTGGCGGAGCAGTGACTCTGGGCACACAGCACGCCCGCGTGAGGTGCGTCCCAAGGCCACACGCCTGTCACCGTGTCCCACCCCAGAACTTTGCATCACCCCAGAATGCCCTCACCCCCTCCCTGTGGCCCCACCGCGGGTGTCGGCTCCTTGCTGACCTGTGTCTTCAGGTCTTCCGTTCCCTCTGACACTGGCCAGCACTGCGCTGCACGGAGGTACCCCGTTTTGCTTGCTGGACGTCTGTCGGGGTGTCGCAGCTCTGGCTGTTGTGAATGTGTGGGTCCCACGCCCCCGGCTCACCCGAACGCCCCTGCTTGGGGGTCTCTGCACTTTGAGCCCCACTGCAGCAGCTCCACGCCAGGCTGGTGGGATTCTGGCCCCTCTGCTCTGAAAGCCCCTTCTCATCTTGGGGTGCAAAGGCAGCTGGCTCTCGGGGGTGTCCCCATAGCCACCGCCCATCTCGGTGGGTCCCAGGCCAAGCTGAGGCCCAGGTCTCTGAGATTCCGGAAGTCCGTCCCCTGGGGCTCCGGGGTCCACGCCCGCTGGGCCCCCAAGGTGCCCCCAGAGCAGGGACGGGTCTTGGTTGTCTTGCAGAACCAGCTGCTGACCAAAGGCATGGTGATCCTCCGGGACAAGATCCGCTTCTACGAGGGTGAGTGGCCGCCGTGGCCGTGGTCCGGGCTGGCCGGTCGCCACACCCATGGCAGGTCCACCGTGGACGGCGGCTCCACCAGTGTGCCTGCTGGAAACATGGGCGCCGCCGGCCTGGCCTGCGCCCCAGGGTGGGGCCTCCTGGTGAGCAGAGCGTGGGAAGGGCAGGAAGCATCCTCGGGAGCAGCAGGCATCTCGCTGGGGAGACTGCCCCCAACTTGCTGGCCGAGGACTGGGCTGGCTTCCTGGAAGAAGCAGCACCCAAGCTGGCCTGACAGGGCAGGGAGGGTTTGGCACCTGGTGGAGACGCCCTCCCACGCCCCTCTCTGACTTGGCACATTCCGGCAGCGCCTGTGCCTCCCACCAGCTCCGGCCTGGGGAGCCGGGCAGCAGAGAACAGCGGCTTTGTGCCCTGGCAGAGCCCTGCCCACAGCAGCCGCATCGGCCAGGCCACCCGGCGGGAGGGCCAGCCACATCCAGCCTCCTCGGGCTCAGGACAGACACGGCATCCCGGGCTGGGAGCCAGAGGCCCGGCCTCCAGCCCCCTCTCAGCCACACGCACCCTGCCCTCCGGCCTCCTGTCCCCTCTTAGGTTTGGGGTGCATTGGCTCCATCGTGTGCTTTGTACCTGGCAAGTCCCGGGCACTCTCGGTCCTAGAGATGGAGACCCTCCCCAGGGCGCAGCCGGTGCTGGTTTGGCATCTCGGCAGCAGCAGGCGAGAGGGGCTCGCATCAGGGCTGAGCAGGAGCCAGCCCTCCTGCGGGCCCGGCCCCCACACTTGTCCTTCAGAACCCCGGCCCAGTTTCATTCCTATGACCTTCCCTGCACACCTCTGGCCCCGGCAAGCTCCGCCGGCGTCCTCACCTCCTCAGAGACCCCTCCCTTCCCGCGGCCGTCCCTGGCCCCGCCTCTCCCCTGCAAGGGCTGGTTCGGGCAGCTCCAGGGCCACAGCCGCCCTCAGTGGCCTCAGACAGGATAAAGGTGGACAGGCAGACAGACTGGCGCCCGTCCCCGCCCGGGGGCTGCCTGGCCTTGCCGAGCTGTGGTGGGACAGACGAGTTGGCCACCAGCAGCTGGCCCCGCCCAGTGCTTGCGCACGGCTGTCAGCTGCTGTGTAGCACCCCCCACCCACTTGCAGCGCCACGCCGAGCCAGTGTGAGGGGGTCCCCTGGGGCCCCAGGTCAATGCAGAGCTGGTCTTCAGTCCAGCCCCTCCACCTCTCCCTGGGCACCCTAGACCTCCGGGCAGCGGGCGGCTGGCGGGCCTGGCCTCTGGCGTCTGCTCCCACCACGTTTCCCCCCAGGGGGCTGGAAGGCAGCCCAAGCACCGTGGTCACCGCGTGGTGACCCCCAGAGCCCCCAACCCCGCCAGCCCAGGTGCTAAGCCGCCTTTCTTCTGCCCGCGACAGCAGGGGTCCAAGGGACCTCAGTGTGGCTGAGCCCTTGTGCGGGGGGCAGCCGCTGGCCCGGGCGGACATCCCCAGCAGGGCACGCAGGCTCCAGAGGCCGGAGCTGACCACAGCCAGGGAGCCCCGCGCCGACAGATGGACAGCAGGAGACTGGCCCCCACTCAGCTGCCCCTGGGGCCGCCCACATGCACAGACCTGGGGACTTGGGTGTGGGCGGGACCCAGAGCCAAGGAAAGGGGAGGAAAGAGTCAGAGGCCTCCTCGTTGCCATGGAAACCTCACAGTGGTCAGATCGGCCTGGCAGCGTGGTCTGGGGGCACCCACCACACCCAATTTTGTCCAGGTCGGCCTGTCTGCCGTGGGGGCCCCACCGGGCTGAGGCCCCACCACAGGGCCTGCCTCTCCCAGCCCGGCAGCCTTGCGAGCCGGCTTTCTGCTCACTCAGGCACTGCGTTTCCAGGAAACCAGAGCTAGCTCAGGGTGCCTCACATCCCACCCCCCAGGGGTTGGCCACATCGGGGTGGCACCGGCCCTTCCCCAGGTCTCAGAGCTTGTGCTAGTGCCAGTTTTCCACAGACCCACTTGCATGTTCACACACCAACATATCAGTTAACCCGGAACACCTTCCCCCCAAGTCAGCTTGGATAGCACCTCCTCCAGGAAGCCCTCCCTGCCTGCCTCTGTAGTTCTCTCTCTCCCCGCTCTATCTGGGACATGCTGCTGCTGGTAAACACGTCTCCTGGCTCCCCAGGCCCCACCTTGTGCTGCCCGGGATGTCCAGGATTTGGGGGAAACTGAACCTCTGGAAACTCAGCCCCTCGATCGGCCCAGGGGAGGTCACCCCTCACCGTGATCCCTGTGTTGAGCTCCTGCTTCCCTGTCAGGGTGTGGGACTGAGCATCTGGGGCTCGGCTGGGTCAGGCCGGGCACCACTGGTGCCCTGAAAATGTCAGCTGGATGACAAACTGGTGGGTCAGGGGAGGGGTCGAAAGGGAGGTGGATGGACAGATGACCAGAGGGTGAAATCCTCAGCCTTTGGTCAGGAGAGCTGGACAGGGAAGAGCTCTGTCCCATCCTGTCAGCTCTGGGGGTCCCTGAGGACTGGTACCGACCGCTCCCTGTGCTCACAGGACAGAAGCTGCTGGACTCGCTGGCGGAGACTTGGGACTTCTTCTTCGGCGATGTGCTGCCCACGCTGCAGGCCATCTTCTGCCCCGTACAGGTGAGCCGCTCTGCCCGCACAGCCTCCCTGCGGGCCCTGCCCCCGGGCACATTCCTCATCCTCTCAGAGCCCATTTCCCATCCACATGGTGGAATTAGCCCCTCCCAGGAGCTCTGTAAACCTGAGTGGCACACAGTAGGTCTGACCCTGCACCTAGTAGGTCTCACTGTGTGGCAGGACTCCTTTCCTCGTGTGAGGCATGAGTGGCGCCCCCTCTTGGGACAAGTTCACATAGAGGAGGAGGGTGGGTGGGGCCCCACGGGCCTGAGGGTCAGTGCCCATTCGGGTGTGGGGGAGCTGGGCCTCCACGATGGCAGCAGGGTGGGGCCCGGCCCTCTGTCTGCAGGGCAAGGAGCCTTCCGTGCGCCAGCTGGCGCTGCTGCACTTCCGGAACACAATCACTCTCAGCGTGAAGCTGGAGGACGCGCTGGCCCGCACCCACGCCCGTGTGCCCCCCGCCATCGTGCAGATGCTGCTGGTGCTGCAGGTGGGCGGGCCCCGCATACCACCCCGGGCGCCTGTGGGACCAAAGGCGGGCTGGGATGAGCTCTGATTGAGGGGAGCGCTCGGGGCAGGAGCCGTAAGGGCAGTGAAGAGGGGGCAGGGAAGGCTGCCCTCAGCCAGGGGCCCCAGGAGTGGCGGGGGACCAGAGTTGTTCTCAGGCCGCACTGGCCTTCACCTCCCGCAGCCCCACCTCCCCTTCTGTCTGTCCTCTGGGTGCTGAAAGTCACTGCTGTGTTCCTGAGCTCACAGGTCTGCAATCTGGGCTGTCCGTGGGATGGTGCTGCCCCCTGGTGGTCACTGCGCCTCCTGCAGCGTCCAGTCTTCCCCACAGGTGCCACCCCATCCCTGCCTTGCATTCTGAATGACCTTGACCCAGCCCCTGTGAACTTGTCCCTGCTGTTTTCTGACCCAGATGCTTCTGAGGTCACAGCTAGTGTCTTTTGAAGGCTGACTCTTGTTCCCCATACTTAACGGGGGTTCCCAGAAGCGAGGTACAGCCCTGCATCTGAGTGTGTGCCCCAGGGCCGTCCGCTCCCCGTGCAGGGGGCACAGAGAACACCTTCACGAGCCAGTGGTGAGAATAGAACAGGTGCCCACACCTGCCACTGCTGCTGGGGACACAGGCAGGGATGCATGGGGTCCGTCGAGTTTTCTGGTCGGCGCTGTGGGGTGTGGGGGAGTGGGGCGCTGGTCCGCATGCCTTCGTCATTCCGAGTGTTTTGTGTCTCCTGTGTCCTGGCTAGAGGCTTATCGATCTCACTGGTGTTTTCGAAGAACAGGCTTTCGGTTTTGTCCCTCTAAGCTCTGCCTTCCCTGCATCCCACAAATTTTGGTGTGGATTCATTTTTCTTTGGATTTTTTCTTCAACGATGACGGCTCTGAGTCTTATTATTTCTTCTACTTATTTTGGGCTTAGTTTGCTTTTTTGCTCTCCTAAGGTGATAAGATGATCGACTAGATGATAGTGTGTATTTATTCTTTTCTGATATATGCATTCCACACTAAACGCCTGGCTAAGCTCTGCTTTCGACGCAGCCCACAAATTTTGATAAGTTGTCTTTCTACTGGCACGTGGTTTGATAGAAGTATTTCTTGGGAGTTTCTTTGACCCATGATTACTTGGAAGTCTGTCATTTAACCTCCGTGGCGGGGGGGATTTCCCAGTTATCTTTCTGTTCTCAATTCCCTCTGTGGTTCCATCGTGGGCGGAGAGCAGACTTTGCTTGATTTCTAGGCTCTTCATCTGCTGAGGTCACAGTGGCGCCACGTGCAGTGGGCAGCTGTGATGGTGTTAGAATGGGTCATTTGGGGACACCCCTGCAGAAGGCCAGGAAGGGAGTCACTGTGGGGTGGAAGGGAGGGGGCAGGCTGGCAGGGGAGCAGCGTGGGTGCAGGCCGTGACCCTGCCTCCCCATCTTGCAGGGAGTCCACGAATCCAGGGGCGTGACGAAGGACTACCTGCGCCTGGAGACGCTGGTCCAGAAGGTGGTGTCGCCCTACCTGGGCACCTACGGCTTCTACTCCAGTGAGGGCCCCTTCGCACACTCCTGCATCCTGGGTAGGGGGCAGCGCCTGGGCCCTGGGCGGGGCGCGGGCTGACCCTTGGCCAGGTCTCTCTGCTCAGGGGCCCCAGCCTCCTTAGGAGTATCTGGGCAGAACCAGACACGACCCAAGCACCCACCCGCCCTGTGTGGGCTGGCGCTGGACACCCAGGTCCCTTGGGGTCTTAACAAGGACCAAGGGGACCCAGTGGCAGGCTGACTCTGAGTGACCAGGTGGCCCCTGGGAGCCCCACAGGGTACCTCTGCCTTCCCAGGAGGCCACATCTCCACTTGGGCCAGGAAATCGGATTGACCGCTGGGCGTGGCACGTGCGAGACTGGGGTCCAGACGCCCAGCTGGCGCGGGAGCTCGGGGTGCACAGGGAGACCCTGGGGAGCAGGAGGTGGGGCATCCCAGGGCAGCGGTGCATCCGCAGGAGCCAGCCACCGTGCCCTTGGGTTCATCTGCCGTGCCAGCCGAGCACCTACTGTGCGCCAGCCCCTGTTCTTGGTGCTGGGGGTTCAGCAGAGACTGAGCCCCATCCTCAGGTACTCTCATCCACAAGGGGAGGCAGACCAATAGGTAAAGCATCCCCAGAGGTGGCCTGTGTGCTGGGGTGACCCATGGGGTGACGTGGGCGAGGACAGCAGCTCAGCAGAGGCCTCCCAGAGGTGACCGTGAAACTGCAGGACGGGGAGGGGCAAGCTCTGAAAGAGTATCCAGAGAGAAGGGACGGGGTGCACTGACTGCCTGGGCAGGACTCAGCACTGGAGAACGTGGAGCCACCCAGGCCCCATGTGGCCTAGAATGAGGGGACCCCAGCCTCATTCTAGGGACCTCATTCTGGGACCGTCCAGAACAGCTCGCCCCGCTCAGCCCTGCCACCTGGTGGTCACTGTCCAGAACTGCAGGCTCCTGAGCTGGGCAGCCCGAAACCTGTTCCCGCCCAGCCTGGGCCTCTCTGCCCAGTGACTACCGGGTGCCTGGCCGGCCCCGCAGCTGTTGCCCCCTGCATGGTGGCTGCCTGTTCACACCTGCCTGGTTATGCTCCTCCCTGTCCACGCCTTGGGGGCCACCACGCTCAGAATAAAACCCCAGCCCTGACCTTGCTGGAGACCATTACCCCCCACCCCCCGTCTCAAGGGGCTTTGTCGTCCCCCCACACGCTGGGACCCCAGTTCTGGCCTGGGGCCGCGTCTGCTCCGGAAGTGCCCGCGGGTGGGGAGGCTGGCGGGCGGCCCCGGCAGCAGCGCGGGGCTGGACCTGCAGGGTGGGGGTGTGCCGCAGCCCCGCGGAGCGAGGCACCCAGGTGCCCCAGCTGACGCCTGTCTCCCTGCAGAGAAGCACCTCCTGCGCCGCTCCCGCTCGGGGGACATCCTGGCCAAGAACCCCGTGGTGCGCTCCAAGAGCTACAACACCCCGCTGCTGAACCCCGTGGCGGAGCACGAGGCTGAGGGCGCGGCGGCCGGCGGCACGGGCACCCGCAGGCACTCGGTGTCCGAGATGACGTCCTGCCCCGAGCCCCCCGGGGCCTGCCGACACGCCCCAGCACCCCCATCGGGGCCCTGCCCCAGCAGACTGTGCCCGCCCGCCCAGCCCCCCGCGCCCAGCCCGGGCGCCGCCCGCGGCCCCCCGCTCTCCTGCAGCCCCGAGCACCTGGTGGACCACGCGCTGGAGTCTGCGGACTCGGACTCTGAGGGCATCTTCATTGACTTTGGCCAGGGCCGGTCGGGCCGGTGCGAGCTGGGGGGCTCGGGGGGCCGGCAGAGCATGGTCTGAGGCCCCATGTGCCCGGGGTGCACTGCGGGGATCGGGGGGCATTCCTCACGCCTCCCCTCCCTGTCTGCTGTCCCGGCCACGCCGGCGTCCTCTGCTGGACGAGCCGACTGCCCCCGCGGCCAGCGCTGGCGCCTCTCCAGGGCGCGGCCGTGCCAGCTGCCTCGCACCGGTCAGCCCTGCGTGCACAGACTGGACGTCCTCGCTCCCCCGGGCCCAGCCGTCCACACCTGCGGAGACTGAACTAGAGGCTCGGCCAGGCCCAGGTGACCCCCAGAGCAAGAGGGCTCCTACTCGCCTGCCCCCCACACACTCAGGCCATAGCTCCACCTCCCCTGTGGGCCTGGCTATTCTAGAACCTTCTGCGGGGGGCGGGGAGCAGGCACAGGATGAGGGAGGAATAAAGCGTGTCTTCCCCACTACTGAGTCGCTCTCCTGCCCAGGCCCCCGTCCTGCAGGGGCCCCCCACTAGTGGAGGAGACGGGTCCCAGGGCTGGCTGTGGTTCCCCAAGACCCCAAAGGAAGGACTGGGGAACCCGGTGCCATCTCAGGAGTAACTGGGACTTGGGGGGCAGGTGGCTGGCCCCCTCCATTGCACCCCAGGAGTAGATGCACTTGGGGCTGGAAGGGGAGCAGGGACCAGTGAGCCCCCGCCCCGGAAGGTGTGTGGCAGCCCCCCAGCAAGCCTCACCCAACCCTCCGTGGTCAGCTCTCCCCTCTGGGCAGCGGCTGGGCAAGTGGAGTGACCGGGAGCCTCGTGCCGCTAGAAGCTGGTGTGTGTGGTGGGGGGGTCAGAACGTTCCCGAAAGCCAGCGGTCACTCCAGGCCTGTGTGGCCGCAAAGGTGCTCCCGAGTCCCCCTTGGAAGGTTCAGGGGGCCTGGGGGAAGAGCACGTGGCGACTCCTGGCCTCCGGGGTGATCTTGGGCCACCCAGGTATGTATGCCCCACAGTTGCTGTTCTGGAGAAGGTGGGGGGACCCCGGGAGCAGATGAAGAGTAAACCCAGGGGGTGGTCGTGGAGTCAGGCCAGGTGGAGGGGCCTGTGTACAAGGGGGGCACCCAGGGGATCTACTGGGGGAGCCTCAGGTTGAGCCCACGGCGGAGCTCGGCTTTGTTGGCTGTGAGGTGGGGCCACCGGCCTCGGGTGTGGTTGCCAGGCCCCTGGGCCCCGAGGTGGCTGGCAGGGCAAGAGCACCCCCGGAGCCTGAGGGATGGAGCTGGGGGCAGACCTGCCGGGGGCCTGTCCCCAGGCTGAGCACCGAAGCGAGCGTGGCCCTCAGCTTGGCTGGTGGAGCTGAGCCCCTGAGCCCCTCCTCCCTCCCAGCTCTGTCCTGGCACCCGGGTTAAGGCCCAGGGCGGGTGGGGGTGCCCCCATCAGCAGGGTACCCTCAAGCCTGAGACGGCAGGGTTGTCTGAGCCCTGCCCCCACCCTGTGTTGGGGAACTCCCTGGAGGCCCAGCCTCCAGGCCCCTTTGGGTGCTGGTCTGGACGGTCCCTGGGGGTCTTGTCCACGCCCACACAGCCCCCTCCCGCAGCAGGTGTTCCGGAACCAACCACCTGTGTGCCCTGGGCCTGCTGTCCCTTGGGACCGTGGAGCCCCCTGGCCCCGTGTTCAGAGCCAGGTTCCCCTGGTCTGGCCGCCAGTGCTGACGGGGCTGGGACGCCTCGTCTGTGTCCTCCAGCGTGGAGGCCCCGTGGCCCCGGGTGGGGATTTGCCTCACAACTGGGAAGTAGCCCCATGGGTGTGAGCCTCTGAGGGGGCCCCGCTTCCCCAGAGGCTGGAGAGGTGGGGCGCGGGGGCCGTGCATTTCAGGGGCGCCAGTGCCATGTGCCCAGGGCAGAGCAGGGCCCCGGGTTCTGGGGCCGGCCGGTGTCTGGCGCTGCTGGCGCTGGGCCAGGGGCCCCTGCAGCTCCCCGCTGAGCAGGGATGGCGCAACGGGGGTGTTGGGCGGATGCTGTCCGCGTGTCGGCACCTGGGCTGTCACCTCACTGGCGCCCCAGATGGGAGCTCGGCACAGGCGGCGCAGTCAACAGCGTGGGCCGCAGACCGCTCGCGGGCTGGTGTGTGCGGGGAGCGCGGCCTGCTGTGTTGGGCTGGGCAGGGCGAGGCCGTAGATGCCCAGGACCCTCCCCCACTGTGCAGCGGGTCCCCGTCGGGGGCCAGTCCAGCCAGGTGGCAGCCCCCCGCTCTGGCCGGAAGGGCGTGGGTGGCCCTGGGACGGGAGCGGGAGGGCTGGCTGCGCAGATGTCCAGAAGCAGCTCCTCAGCCTCCCGGGGCAGGCGCCGAAGCAGGCCACACTCGGCCATGCACACAGCTGCCGCCCGCAGACACCCCGGTTGCCGTGGACGGAGCCCTTGACTGCCGCCAGCACCGACGCCACACCCCGCCCCAGGCTGACCACTGGCCGCTGCCCTCCAGCCAGGGCCGCCTCCTTGGGCCAGCAGCCAGGGCAGGGAGGAGGCAGGGACACCCGCTGGTCACATGGGGCAGGACAGCAAGACAGGACTCCAGTGTGGACAGGTGCCAGGCGCCAGAGCAGACAGCGCCCCCCCCCAGGTCAACCGGGGTGTCCAGCGCAGCCTGCTCCGTCCACCCCAAAAGGGCTTCCATAACTGGGCGCGAACAATCCCAGAGCACCGGGTGGGCGCCCCCACTCTCGGGCCAGGCCACTAACTGGAGTCGTTTCCTCTCAAACCGGGGTCAGCCACACAGCAGGAGGCCAGGGGTGGGGAGACCCCACCAGGCCAGCCTGGCCAAGTGGCAGAAAAGTGGGGGGAAGGTCAGAGCAGAGGCTCCAGGACACCTGTGTCCCCACCACCCACCTGCCCACATTCCAGGGGGCAGTGGGTTCCCGGGTTTAGTGAGGCCCAGAGCAGACCCAGCGGTGGCTCCTGGGGCTGGCAGGAGCATTAACTTGAGGGAAGAGACAACAGGCAGCCCGGATCTCTGTGGGACCTCGATTTCCTCCCTCCCCCCATTTCCCCACTTCCCTCCCATCCCTGCCTTATTAAAGGGAAATGCGCCATGTGGGGGAGAAGCTCCTCTGGCTTCATAAACATTTGTAAGAGCAAATTTAATAAAGCTGGGAATAAAGCCCTTCAGACGTAAAGCTTTCATGCTGCATTATTAGTCTCTTTTCTATGGCAGAGCATTTGAAAGGCAACGGGCCATTGTTGCAGCAACAAAAGGGAACGACTAACTGGCGGTGACTGATTAGACACGGTGCAGAAGGGACCCACAAAGGAGTGGGCGCCCCACGGGCTCGAGGCCGCCCTTCCTGGGGAGCGCTGGGCTTCACGCGTCCCCCACAGCCGCTGCAGCTCCACTGTGTGAGTTTTAATGTCCCTGAGCCACAGTTGTGGAATTTGTATGAGATTTGCACAAAACACAAATGCGAGAGGGGGGCACCCACTAATCCCGTGGGATTCTGCAGCGCCCACGTGGGGCTGTTCTCTCTCTCTTTCCGAAGTCCCTCTTTAAACCGGGACTCCCGCGGACGGTCCCAGTGGTAGTAAAAGGAGTTTCCATTCTGCACAAGGGAAAGAGAAACTGCCACAGAGCACAATTGGGCTGTCACATGCTGGCGTCCGGGAGGGGACACCCCTGCATTTCCTTATCACATTTGGGTCTGACCCCGAAACAGCCCCCTTCCCCACCAGTCCACGGGCAGCTCCTGCTCAGCTGACATGGGCTATGTCCCCCAAAACCTGACATCACAAGTCAAAACTGCACTGAAGCTGCCAGCATGCAGACTGAGGTTGTAACGGGGGTCCCCAGGAAAAAGGGTGTGTTCCAGATTCCCTGCCCCACCCAAGGGAGGGTGGAGCTGAGCAGGGGAGATAAGACGCTGGAGAAGAGAGAAAGGGGGACAAGACACAGAACAGATAGGAGAAGGAAGGAAGAAGGACGGAGGCCAGAGGAGGCCCAAGGAGCAGAGAGACTTGTAAAGAAGCTGCACTGGCCTGGACTAATTGAAACAGACGTGAGAGACCCGTGGGGAGGTTGACTATGGCAATGCTGATCTTGGTTTTGGTTTTGCTTGTTCCTCTCAGAGTTGTCTGGCTGTTTCTGACCCTTTTCCATGGGTCCCTGCCGAGGGGTGTTTTGGTTCCTCCCAGAACTGTTTGGCTGTTTCTGACCCTTTTCCATGGGTTCCTGCCAAAAGGTGTCTTAGCCTTGTAGCAGGCTCTTGGGCCTTGCTTTGGGCCAATCCCATTTGGCTGGACTTTTACCCTTCTCAGGCTGGACCGGTCATCCAAGCAGCGTCAGAAGGGTTAGCCAAGGGGAAGCAAGCAACTCAATCATGTTCATATGGGGAATTTGTGTGGTTGTAAGCCCTGAAGAACAATGCAGCGGATCAGGAATATCTGTCTTGCGTTTTAGGAGCCGGGACATTGAGGACAGAGCCGGGCCACTTCACGTGAAGATCAGGAACAGGTGACCTCACCCTGCCCTGAGGGTAAAGATGAGATTCTGAGAGAGAACATGCTTCAGGGTAAATCTAGAACTGGATGAGGCCCCCCAGGCTACACTCTCCTGGGTCATAAAGGGAGGATTAAGTTTGGGCTTGACATCCTCTTCTTCACTGGGGCCAGAGGAAGGACCAGGCTTAAGGCCTCCGCCATCTCAGCGAGAAACCATCTGCATTCTTTACGACATGGAGACAGACCTCTGGACCTTCAGTTCCCCAGCCAAGGTGACAAGAGCCTATTCTGCGTCTATTGAGACAAGCTGAAGTGACCCTTTCCTGAGACTCCTCACACACACACACACACACACACACACACACACACCACATTTTGTGGTTATCATTAGCTACAAGGCATGAAGCTCAGAGTCTTTACTTTGGGGAGGATCAGGTGTTGCTCTCACCCTTCTACCCCTGGCTGGTCAAGTGTCTCCGCAGTTAGCCGCCTTCCCGAGTCCTCCTACCTGCATTGTCAGGAGGAAGCTGCAGTTTGGTTCAAAGCTATCAGGATATTCTATCAGAGGGCACAGGTGGTTTGAAGAAGCAGAAAACTCAAAACTAGTTGAAACAGTAAGAGAATGTATTGGCAAATTGAAGTAGCAAGTCCAGAGGTAGCATGGGCTTCAGGAAGGGTTTGATCCAGGGCCCTGCAGTATCAGCAAGGATTCGGTTCCTGGCCATCTCTGCCCCATCCTCAGCCCAGCTCTCTCAGTGGTCACAGGACGCTCGTGTCCACAGCGTACCGGGCTTCCTCATCTACTCGACAGAGAATAGGGGAGAGCAGGATTTTCTCCTCCCCAACCGTCCAGGCAAAGTCCAGCCTCCCGCTGATAGACTGGTGAGGCTGCTCATATCGATCAGTGTCTGTGCCAGCTGGCTGAGGCCCAGGGACTTCTGGAACCTGAACCAGCCACAGGCAGGGATGATGACGCCCCCGGAGCGGTGAGGAGGGGCACACATGGCCAGTGCCTCTCCAATGGACAAGAGCTTGTGGGGGCCAGGGAGCCTCCCCCGAACTGTCAGCACCCAGCCCCCCACCCAGAAGGAGAGTCGGCTACTCAGGGCAGGGCAGGAGCTGAGAGGATACCCTGGCTGCTTAGCTTGGCACCACAGGGGGGCAAGGGCCCAGCCTGCGTTAAGCCGCTGCGGCGCTGAGCCAGTGAGCAGCGATCGAAACCCCTCGGGTGGGCCTTCTGGGTGGGCAGAAGTGGTTGTGAGCGAGAGGGGTCCTGCGGGTGGTGGCCAGGGCGGACTCTGGGGCGCCCTCGTGCAAAGTCCGAGGGGCCTCGTAGCTCTCGTGTTCCCCCTCCTCCCCGCCCACAAGGCGGTGTCACTGGCCTGGGCCCGCCCTGTCCACCAGGGGGCCCCCCCAGGGGCGTCCAGCGTTTTAGGAAAATAGCGCGGGGTGGTGGGGGAGGGGCGAGGGGCAGGGCCAGCCGGGAGCCCGTCCGGGGCGGGGCCAGGTGTGCCTCCTGCCTGCCCGCCCCCGCCCCCGGAGGAGCCAGGCGAGGCGCCAGCGGGGCTGCAGCCAGGTAAGGACCTGTGTGTCCCTGGTCGGGACGCAGCGCCGGCCCGGGGCTCAGGATGGGACGCGGAGACAGAGCGCAGCGCCAGGAGAGGCTGCGGAGACCAGTCTGCCGGGGTCTCCGCGCCCCACCGTCCCCCACCCCCTGGCACCCCCTGGCGGGGTCCCCTTCCCGCCTGTCCGCCCAGCCTCCCTCCCCGCCGTCTCCCCTTGAGCCCTCATCCCCTTCTGCCCCTCACTTCTCTCCGGGTTGTTATTTTGGTGAAGTCCGTCGCGGCCCAAACTTCCTCGCGAGTCCTTTTTCCTCCCCTAATCCGGGACCTCGCACGGTGGGCGCGCTCAGTGCACCCGTCCGGAGGTGGACCCCAAGAGGTGAAAGACCAAAGCAAAGCCCGAGGCTTCTCGGCCTCCGCGGTCGCCAGCTGGGGGAGGGGCCCTGGCCGCTCACTTTTCCCTTCCCCGTGCACAGCGGGGTTCCCGGGGCCGCAGCCCGCAGCTGCCTGGGAGGCCGGCAGGCCACTCCCCGGGGTGGGGGTGGGGGGAGACTCCCCAGTCCTGTCCGTTTGTGCGGGTGGGGAGGTGACTTGACCTTGAGGCAGCGCGACTCTGAGGCTCTGTTGGCTTTGGGGAACCTGTGCCGGCTTCCACTTGGCCGGGAAGTGCCCTGGGCGTTTGTTCAGGGGAGAACTCACAGTCTAGCCTCCAGGGCGACCGCTCTTTAGTGGTGTCTGTCTGTTGGCAGTTTTATTTTTATTTTTTTAAAATATTTATTTATTTATGCATACAAGCTGGGGTACAGGCCAGAGGCATGGGGCGGCGAGAGGGTTCACCAGAGACAGAGTGGGGAGCAGAACAGGCACTCTGAAGGAAATACACTGCTGAGGGGAGCAGCAGGCGAGGCAGGAGAGGTCTGCCGCGCCCTGTGTGGGAATCTCCCTGGCTGGGCGTCGCCCCTGCCGCCGCCGCTGATGACAGCTCCAGAGCGCAGCACTCAACTGCTGTGCCACCGGGGAGGCCCTGTTGGCAATTTTAGCATCCTGTTGGTGAGCCTTTTTGATGCCAGGCCTACCATACCTCAAACCAGTGCCGGGTGTGGTGGTAGAGAGGGACATGGAACACCCGTCTGGCCCTGGGACAGTGACCTCCCAGTCTCCACCCACTGGGGACGTGGAATCTGGTCTTTGTGGACAGAGGGGGAAGCCAGAGGCTTGTGGGAGAGCAGGGAGGGCTTCCAGGAGGAGGTGACCAATGAGCTGGAAGATGGGGGGGAGGTAGGCAGGGAAGGATGTCTCAAGTTGAGGTCACATAGAGGCTGGGAAAAAATGGACTGTCTGAGGCACCGTAGGTGGCTGGGGGTGACTGGCCTGTGAAGCTGGAGTGGAGTGAGTTGCCATGACTGGTGTCGGGGTGAGGATGTGACCTGTGGGACAGGTAGGAATTTACTTGGGTATTGTCACTGAGCCGTTTAAGTGTGACCTGAGCGAGGTGTTTCAAGGTCTGGATACTAAAATGCCAGGGGCATCTGACTCACAAGCCACTCTCGGCCAGCAGGGTGGCCACGCGTAGATGTGGCTTCAGATAAGCAAAAGAGAAGCAGCAAGAGCTCAGGTTGCCCTGGACGGGCTTGAGGGGCCACGCTTTTGCCACATTTGAAAACCCATCCCATTCCCCGATTCTACCCTCTTCACTGATGGGGAAACTGAGGCACAGAGGCAGCATGAGGGTGAGAATGGGCTGCAGGAAGAGTCAGACTCCTAGCTTTTCTTCTTGGGGACCCAGCCTCCTGGCCTGCAAAAGGATCCGTGTGTCTGTCCTTCCGCAGGATGCTCAGGGGCCCATCAAGGTCACTGCAGGATGTTCAAGGTCACCTTCGCTAGTGACGGTCAAGCGCTAGCAGGCTTGGGTGCCTCATTCCTGGCTCTCGCCCACCTCCTGCCGCTTTACAGACCAGGAAGCCGCGCTGGGGGTGCTGGTAGCTTTCCCGGCCAGCAGGCCAGTGCGCGGGAGCCTAGTCCATTCTGTGCTGCCCCTAGGCCGAGTTCCCGCTGGAGACATTCAAAACTTATTGAAAATAAGTGAAAAGTAAAAAAAGATTTAAAAAAGAATCAAAACCCGCCAGTGACCATTCAGCAGACCTGAGTGGTGTTTTCAGTTTCTTTTCGGGTAGGTGATTTAACTCATCCCTCAGTCCTCTGATTCAGACTGACGCTAAGGGGGCCTGGCCCCTGGTCTCCAGAGGCTGGGGGGCCTTCCCAGGTGTCTCTGAGGCCCCCTTCTGGGTCTGGCTCTGAGGGGTCGGCAGGGTGGCCGCCAGAGGCCCGCCAGGTCTCCGCTGCAGGACTGCCCAGGACTTTAGGTGGAAGCTTCTGGAACTCATGGCAGCCAGATCTGGCCACTGTCATGTTCCTGGGTCCCCGGAAGGCAGGAGACCCAACTGAGGACACCCACGTTTCTCCTGTGGCCCAATTTTCTCGCCTCTCCACTGGCGGTCTCCAGGCAGCCCGCCCGGCTGGAGGCTCGGAGGCAGTGTGCGGCCGTGAACAGTGCAGGACCCGAACAGCTGGCCCTGGGGCCTTCCCCAGACCCCTACCCTGCCATGTGACCTCGACGGCTCCCCTGACTTGCTGGCCAGTCTGTGCCCTGGCTTCCCCATCTGTGAAGTGTGGACGATGTTTTTCCTACTCTCGGGTCACTGGGAGAAGCCGCCAGTGTGGTCTGTGCCCAGTGCCGGAAGGGGCATGGCCTCTGCACTCCCTGGGGCCTGCGGGGCGGGGCGGGGGCCGGGGGCCCCCAACCTGCTCCTGCCCAGGCGGAGGCCAGGCAGCCTCTGGTCCGTGACCCTGGACCCACAGGGCCCAGAGAAGTTCGTTGGCAGCTGGAAGCAGTGTTTGTCCATCAGCGAGAACTGGTTTGGTGGGTCTGGAGTCCAGGAACTCCCGGAGCCGCCCTCGCCCTCCCCAGCCACAATAATAAAACAAGCCAGGGGAACTTCAGAGCCTGGCCGGGCACTGTTATCTCAGGAGAGCCTCCGTGGAGCAGAGCGAGCAAAGCGGGGTGGGGCCCGGAGCCAGGGAATCTGAGCCCCGGGGTGGGAGGGGCTTCCAGAAAGTGCCAAGTGCCACCTCCCAGCCCGGTTCTGGGTCTCGGTGCCCCTGCAGCTGTGCTGTCTCTGCCCCCACCAGCCCCCAAGCTCCCGGCTCAGCGCCTCTGTTCCTGTGCTGTCAGAACCTCTCACGGAGGACTGAGTTGAGTTTTTTAATTGATGGAGAACTTCAGACATTCCGAAGAAAGTGGTGTGTAAGGGTCGCCTGCCCACCGCTGGCAGCCTGGCCTGGGCGCCCCCCACTGCTCCCCCTCTACCTGCTTCCCCCAGATCCTCAACCTGCTCCCTGAAGACCCCTCACCCCCACCCGCTCACCTCCCAGCTGTCCCCCCAGCCTCCTCACCCCCTGTTCCCTTTCTACTGCCATATCATCTTGCCGCGGTCCGCAGACCTCACAAGCCATAAACACTGCAGTATGAAGCCCTCCTATAAAGCATGCTCACAATGCTGCTATCACACTTAGAGCAATCAACAACAATTCCTTCATTCCCAATATTCAGATTCCTAATGCCCTCAAATGTTAACATTTCTTAGGTTTTAAAAATCAGTGTAAGTCCTCTTATCGCAGTCCACTACCCCCTCGGTCAGCAGCCTCGTGCTTTAGGGTGGTTTGTGCTTATCTTTTGCAGGGCATCCATGGTGACGGGGGACCAGGTCCTTCGCCCTGGGAGGGACAGTGGCCAGACCTCCCCCAGGACTCAGGCATGAATCACAGGTGGCCCTGGCTCTCAGAAAACACTCGGTGATAGGTGCAGAAGGGCACACAGACCTGGTGAGAGGACCAGGCCTGGGATGGAGCTGTACGCTCGCTGGAGCCTAGAGGAGGTTCCTCTTGCCACCTGGGAGGAATCTGGGGACCCTAGGATACTTCCAACTGTACTGAACAGAAACTCCAACTCTGAGCTGGTCCCAAAGTCGAAGGGCCATATGGGCCCATGTAGCTGCAACAGTCTAGGGTGGAATGGAGATCAGGTATGGCTTGATCAGGGCTTGGCGATGCCCTTTTTCTCTTCGACCTTTATCTTCAGGTGAACAATGAGTTGGTTGCAGCCATTCTAGACTGCACCTTCCTACACGGCTGTGTGGAGAGACCCACTGGCCCTCTCTTGAGAGCAAGGGATCTTCTTTCCCAAAACACCTGGAAAACTTTTCCTGGGGCCTCACATGCCTGGATGAACCCATCCCTGTGGCCAGAGAAGTTGTGATGTGCCGCTTGGCTTAGACTTGGCTTCCCAACAAATCTTTGAAGAAGATCTAGAATTACTCTTAGGCTGACAGGGGAGGGAGGTCCTGGGAGGCATGGGGGTCAGCTGCTTGCAGCTGGAGGTCTATACAGGTGACAGTGCACACCTGGACGGGTACCTGAGCACCACGGCAGGGCCATAGGCAAACAGGGGTGCCAGTAGGGCGTGGCCCAGAGCCTTGACATAGGTGTCTACAAGGACACAGGTTGGGGGGTGGGAGAGGAGCAGGCATCTTTAGCACCCCCCTGGCTGTGCAATGCCCGGAGTTCCCGTGAACTAGCTGCCGACAAGGATGTTTAGCAGGTCCCAGCTTACTGCTCTTTAGCAGGACCTTACTGCTCTTGCCTTTGGGTGTCTCCCCGGGGTACAGCCCAGCCAGCGGGACAAAGGGTCTCCCACACTGTCCCCAGCCTTGGGGACCCAGTGGTGTTGGTAATGGAGAGTCAGGGGGTCTGTATTATTCAGTACATCTGCAAATTAACTTACTTGTGTTGATGAACAGCTGAGCCAAAAGGGTAAAATTGCCTTTTGATGGGGTGCCACCAGGAGACCCTGGAACCACATGTGACTCAGTGACCCCCTCAGCTGGAGCCAGAGCTCCTGCCCCTCACACCTGGACCTGCACCCCTGTGCAAGCCCACAGGTGGGAAGCGGGGTGGTGTCAGCACCCCGCCCTCCTGCCCTAGCCCTTAGTGAGAACCCACCACCACCCCAGCCCGTCCCGTGCGCCCTGCGTGTGGACGCACCACTCAGATTAAATTTGGTGCTAATTTACCCGAGGTAAGTAGGTGTTAATTTGTAGCTACAGCATTAAGATAATTGCTGTGAGGGTCTGTTTGTGTAATGTGCAAATGTATCTTTCTAGCAACAAACCATTTTGCTATGAATTATAAGTAGAACAGCCGGGCGATCGGAAGCCTCCTTTGCCTACGTGGCACTGCAGTTGGGTGCCAGCCTCACGGAGCTGCCGGTGCCTGGCCCAAGCCCCTCCCACTGGGCGGGCTTGGGGGTGAGGAGGCTGGTGCTCCATCCGCGTTCTGTGGCCACGCACCCGTCATCTCATCAGGGAGGCCTGGAACGGGGGTCTCAGCGACCCCTCCACGGCTCCATGCTCACGGAGTTTTAATCTGGCGAGGGAGACCCAGGGAACATTACTCGAAGGGTCCGGGAAGGTGCGGATCGGGGCGGGCGCTGACTGCTGACCACGTGGGCGGGGGTGGGCTTCTCTGAGCAGGTGGACGGCGCCCGGAGCTGGCCTGCGGGCGGCCGAGGTGGGGTGCGGATGTGTCTGGGGTGCTTCAGTCCCGGCACAGGCTTCTTGGGGTGTTCCGAGTCCCGGGCGGGTCTTTTCTTATTCACGAGGGGCCCTTGGTCACCCAGTTTACGCCAACAGGGTGCTCAGGCTGGCTCCTGGGCAGCTGACTGGTTGCTGACCCCAGGCCAGAGCTGTCAGCGAGGCCCCCACCTCCTCTGCCTGTCAGATGGGCTCAGCCTCCAGGGCGCGGCCTAGTCCAAGCGCTGCTGATGAAAGAAACAGCCGCTGGGGGTGAGCACTTAGGTGTGCTGGGGTGGGGATGCCCGGAAAGCGTAGGGAGCACCTCATACACCCGCCTCCCTGTCCCGTCCCCTCCGCCTCTCTGTTGGGCTGTCCCTGTGCCTTCTCTGCTGGACCACACTGGGCAGCGCTTGACCGAGTCTGGAGCTATTGTGAATGGCAGAACCTGAGGAGGTGGTGGGAACCCCTGAATTTGTAGCCCAGTGGCCCCCAAGTGCAACTGGCCCGGGGACCTGGGGCTTGGGCTGTGTGGCTGTGCCGGAAGCGGGGCCGTCTGGTGGGCCTGAGCCCCCATGGGCCCGTGCTCTGTGCAGTGGGGGCCAGAGCAGGACTGAGCAGAGGACCCCCAGCTGGTGTCGGAGGATCAGAGAACTGGCATTGGTATGATGCAGGGAGAACTCCCAAAGCCCAGGGAGATGTCCGTGCAAAGGCCCTGGGGTGAGGGGGCAGGGCGGGGTCTCGGGCACCCAGTGGGGTTCGTGCGGTGGCTGTGCCCCAGCGGCCAGAAAGCAGACCCTCCAGGATGAGGCGTGTGGGTGGTGATGATGCTGGAGCCCCAAGGCCCAAGCTCCCCGCCCGCAGCCTCACGCGTCCGTGAGTGGGGGTGAGCTGCCTTTGCAGACGAGGCACGGCCCACAGCCGCACAGCTGGAGACGGGGACACGTGTCACCAGTTTTATTTAACTCGCAGGCGCAGGCAGCTGTGTGCTGGTTGGAGGGAGTCTCAGGACAGCAGCATTTATAGAGCAGGATCGTGAAATGAAAGTGCAAATGGAGGCAGATTTGGGGTATTTTGGGGAGAGAGAGGGAGCAGGGGGGAAGTCTGCTTTGCTGCGCCAGGCAGGATGGTGGAGCTGCGACGGGTCCGCTGCAGCTTACGGAGGGTGAAATGGCCCCGGGAGACGGGAGTCAGAGGGGGTCCTCCGTCCCAGACCGAGCGTGGTTTTCTGCCCTGTCTCTGCAGACAGGAGAAGCTATGGGGGAGAGGGAGGGGCTGGTAATAACCGCAGGGAGGATGGACTGGTGGCGTGAGCCTTAAGTAGCCAGCCATTCAAGACCACTGTGGAGGCCTCCCCGGTGGCACAGCAGTTAAGCGCTGTGCTGTGGAGCTGTTGGCAGCGGCGACGTGAGTTCGATGCCCGGCCAGGGAGATTCCCACATGGCGCGGCAGACCTGTCCTGCCTCACCCACTGCTCCCCTCAGCAGTGTATTTCAGTGGATCCGCCTGTTCTGCTCCCCACTCTGTCTCTGGTGAACCCTCTCATCACCCCTCGACTCTGATCTGTACCCCAGCTTATATGCATAAATAAATCTTAAAAAAAAAAGACCACTGTGGAGACGGGTTGGGGGCCCCCGTCTCCAGCCCAGCCCAGCTCACAGCACCCGGTATCAATCCAGGGCAGCAGGGGCACTAAAGCTGGCCAAGGACAGTGCCCAAGGAGTGTAGTCGCCACTGTCCGGGTTCTTCACCCGCAAACACGATCGCAAGACCACTCAGGTTCAGAGAACAGCAATGATGGGATTTATTTAACGCCAGGGAAAGCAGAGAGTCACCGAGGCCACAGCGCCATTTCCTCCCCCAAAGCCGTGGCGGTGCAGGGTAAACGAGAATCATCAGGCTTTTCCGCCCTGCCCTCAATGATGGGCCTCCGCAGGCCTGCACGCGCGCCTGATGGCGGCACCTGGAGTGGGGCGTGGGCCTGCGGGAGTGGGCGCACCTGGGCCGGAAACTGGGCTTAAAGCAGCAGCAGCCGCAGCAGAGAACAGAGCGTGGAGCGGGGGACTGTTCGGGGTGTAGCAGAGACGCCGCCAGAGAGCCCAGAAAGCATGAAGATTCGCCAGGAGCTGGGAAGTCTGCCCGCCCCCGTGCCCCCGGCCCTGTTGCCTGCGCTGTACCTGGCTGCCTCTCTACAAGAGACCATTAAAAGCTTAAAAAGCCACCGAGGGCTCCAGGCCTCCTTTCCCTTTAGACCTGTCTGTGCAGCTCTATAGCGACCTGGGATTCTCTGAGTCTTCCGGCCTCTACAATTGGCGTTTGTGGGCAGAATCATTCGACACAGACGGGTATGGGGCCCTCCGAAGACCTCAGGAGGGACTGAGAGATGGCAGACCGTGAGCTGGACAGTGCTGGGGGCGCCACAGATGCACAGGAGGTGGACCAGAGTCCAGGAGCTGTGAGAAAAGCTGAAGACGGGGCAGGAGCACAGGAGGCAGACAAGGCCGGGAGCTGCAGGACCAGACCTTCACTGGCCCACGAGCCTGAGGCAGCAGGCCCATCAGGAAAACAAGCAAAGCACTGATGGACTAAGTTATGACTATGGGACCCTGGGCTGGAAGGTATTGTTTGCATACCCCAGAGGATGGGAGTAAGAGGGTGGCCAGCGGGCCTCGGTGGCCAAAAGCAGCCTGTGAGCTCCCCAGCACCCCCAGGGACACAGCCCAGAGAGGCAATGGCCAGAGTAGAGGAAGGGGCAGGCGCGAGAGCAGGCCTGTGTGAGGGTCTCTGCAGCCGGGCAGAGGAGCTGTAAAAGCCAACTCAAGGCAAAAGCTGATCCAAGGCTGGGAAGCCCTAAGTGGTTGATAAGCAGCTGGAAGGTTGTTGAAGGCCAGTGAGCCTCTGAAAATCACCTGTGTGTGGTGCCCTGTTCACGGTTGAATAAGGGTGAGGTGCTGAGGAGCCGTCCTCGGGGGACGAGTGGGGAACGTGGCTGGTGGTGGAGACCACAGCCGAAGAGGGGATCCAAGAGAGGCCACATGTGGAGCTTGTGTCCACAGATCCATGACCCACATGTGTGTGCAAAGGCTTGGCCTGAGTGCAGGGTCTGCGCGTCACATTGGTGGCTGAGCAAGTCGCGTGTTGGAGCGACGGCAGAGTGCCCTGGGGATTGGGCGACTGACCCCCCAGAGAGTAGTATGGCCAACCCCAAGAGTTGGGCGCATCCTGGGGGTGGATGCGGAGCGTGGCTTGTGGCTGAGACCACAGCAGAGAAGGCCGGGCAGCCTGACGGCCCCTGGCATGAGACGGCAGATGCCGTGAGCGGGTCCCCCGCGAATGAGAGGCGCCTTCGGCAACATGAATTGGTGGGTCATCTGCTGGTGCCAATAATCTTGTCTTTTGGCCATAGGTTGGTGCCCTGCCTGGGCTTACTTGTATTTTGTTATGTTTTGCTGCATTGTTTATTGTGCATTGTGGGTCATGTTCATATTCGCAGAGAGAGAAATGTGTAGATTGTGTGGCGAAAAAACCTGAGGGGGTGGATTGTCGGGTAAACGAGAATTAGCAGGCTTTTCTGCCCTGCTCTCAATCATGGACCTCTGCAGGCCTGCACGCGTGCCTGATGGCGGCACCTGGAGTGGGGTGTGGGCCTGCGGGAGTGGCGCACCTGGGCCGGAAACTGGGCTTAAAGCAGCAGCAGCAGCAGCAGCAGAGAACGGAGCGTGGAGCGGGGGACTGTTCGGGGTGTAGCAGAGAGGCCACTAGACGCCGCCAGAGAGCCCAGAAAGCATGAAGATTCGCCAGGGGCTGGGGGGCTGGGGGGCTGGGGGGCTGGGGGGCTGGGAGGCTGGGCCTCCCACCAGCCTCCCAGCCCTGTTGCCTGCGCTGTACCTGGCTGCCTCTCTACAAGAGACCACTAAAAGCTTAAAAAGTCACCGAGGGCTCCAGGCCTCCGTTTCCGTCTGCGCAGCTCCATGGGGAACCTGTGCTTCCTGGTGTGTTTTGCCGGTACACCGGTGTTTACGTCCTGAACACAAACGCTCCCGAGACGGCGTCTTCCCGCCACACCACATGTCAGGAACCAGCTCAGGAGATAGCAGGAGACACAGCAAGAGACGCTCCCAGAGCTGCCGAGACACCCCAGCGCAGCGCCAGACCAGCCACACGCAAAACAGCAGCTGCAGCGGCCGAGCAACCCGACCGGCGGCCACACTCACCGCTCAGCAAGGCCCGGCTGCGGCGTCCTCACCTTCCCCTCCAGGCTGTGACAGCAGCAAAGCGGGAACAGTTTCCATCCCTCGGCAGCCTGCAAAGCCTCGAGCGTCTCGCCCCTGCGCCGGCTGCTGGCAGCCTCTCCGTGTCCTTCAGAGGCCGCGACAGCCCTCTGGAAGACGGGTGAGGTGGGCAGAGATGGCCGACTCCGCGTCGCTGAAACCTGGAAAATGCTGAAATCCTGGAAATTCTGAGTCATCCCCCAGGATGCCCAGTCCTGGGGACTGCTCCTGCTGTCCCCTAGATTTCTTATCAGTCCCCCCACCTCGTGGGCTCCTGGCGCCCACGAGGCCCATCCTGGCCGCTCTGGCTGGTGCCCGGGCTCGGGGTGTCCGGCCTGGTGGCCTTGCTTCCGGGGCTGCTGCCGGTCATGGTCACGAGGTCTTGGCCCCGCGTGTCTGTGTCCCTGTTCCCTCATCACACCCCAGTCACCGGGTCCCCGTGAAGTGGGGCTCAGTGCTGTCAGTCTTGGGGCTTCTCCCTGTGGCCAGCACCCTGTACCACGGCCCTGGGCCCCCCGTACCTCGGTCCTGGGCCCCCTGCACCTTGGTCCTGGCCCCGGGGCCACCTCTGAGCTCCCGGCTGCTGCTGTGTATTCGCCTGTCCTGGAGTTTTCTGGAAGTGCATTCGCAGCCTGTGGCCCTCTGGCTCTGCCTGGTCTCACCTGGCCGCTCACGGTGCATCCAGGGTCCTGGTGCCAGGCCTCCCGCCTTCCCCCTTCCCCTCCCCCCTCCTGTCTCCTCCCTCCCACCCTCCCTTCTTCAGTCCTCCCTTTTGTGGCAAATAACACCCCATTGAGGTGTGGCCACGCAGCGTGGTTAAGCACCCTAACAGCCTCAGCTCCTCTGGGAAGTGGGGGAGGAGGTCCTGGGGGCACGGTGAGTGTCCTGTCTGGGGGGGCTGGGTAGCGGGAAGGGGGCCCATGAAGTGCCTCAGCCCAAGTGCTATCTCCTTGGGGTCTGGGTGCGTCCGCAGCGGGCGACTCCTCGGCGCTGAGAGAAGAGAAGCACCCGCTGGACACTGCCCGCTTTGCCCGGGGACGTGGGGCTAATGCCAGGTGGTCTGTGTGCTTTTCCCCAGGGCGTCGAGGACCATGTCCAGATCCACCAGCCTGGACGTCGGGACCAGGCGCCCAGGTGCCTCTGCCCAGCAGGCGAGCATGTCCGGGCTGGCCCTGGAGGACCTGGCCGAGATAGGTGAGGAGCGGACTGTATGCGCACGTGGCTGAAAACCCGGATCCTGTCAAAGGCATCCAGCAAAGTTATCTTTGGAGGAGCTGTCCCAGGCCCACTTCGGGCCCATGGCCAGCCTCTGCCCCGGCCCACCTCAGCGCCCCCGGCTAGCCTCTGCCCCAGGCCCACCCTCACACTGGGCAGCAGTGACAGCTGTGGGGGCAGGGAGCACATCCCTGGGTGACCGCTGTCTGCACAGGGCCGTGTCCCGCACGCAGTAGGGACTCAGCGCATCCTCCTGCATGCCTGGATGGGTGGGCTGGCCCGAGCGCCCTGGCTGACCCTGCCGGGCAACATGGCACAGGCGGGGAGCTGAGCCCAGCGGCAGACGGACACCTCAGCCACGAGGGGTTCCCTTTGGGGCTGCTCCCTCAAATCTGCCTCTGCATCAGGATTGGCTCTGGAACTCGTTAGGAAAAGCCAAACCCTTCGCCCCACCCCTTCATAAGGACCAGTCCTTGGATTTAGGGTTCCCACAGTGCTAAAGACGGGTCTCTGAACCCCGGGTGGCCTCGTCTTAACTAGGTCCATGTCTAAAGACCTATTTCCAAAGAAGGTCGCGGGGTGAGGTTCTGGTGGACATGGACTGCGGGGGACACTGTCCAGCCCAGCGTGCAGTGTTCGAAGTCCTCCCAGCCTTGAAATCAGAGTTCTCACAGCTTGTTCCAAGGCTGTTTCTGACACAACCTGCCTGGCTCGGGAGACGGCCCTTCCTCCCTTCAGGGGCAGCGCCCACCCCTGTCCCTGCCCCCGCTATGGCCTCCGGCCGTGGTCAGCCATTTCCAGGAGGCCCTGGGTGGACCTGGGAACTTAAGTCCCAGTCCGCAGGCCACTGGTTATGAGTGGTGTGAACCTGGCAGTTACCCACTGCCCAGGTGGTGTCCACTCTGTCATGAGGAGGAGCCAGTCCTCTGCCTCAGTTTTCTCCTTTCATGGTGTTGCACACAGAGTGAGTCCATAGTGGGTGCACAGCTGAAGAGGGTGCATTGTGGGTGCACGGGGGAGACTAGCACATAGTAGGTGCACAGTTGAGGTGGCACTTAGTAGGTACAAAAGACAGATGGGTGCATAGTAGAGGTAGACATAGAATGGATGGACACAATGGAAACATAGTGGGTGCATAACTGCAGTGGCGCATAGTGGGTGCACAGCTGAGCCATGGCAACTGTCCTACAGAAAGACCCCAGGAGGCTCCCTCAGTCCCCTCCCTCCGGGAGAACACAGCTGACCCCAGGTTCCTTCTTGTCTGCCCCAGAGCTGCAGATAGACGAGGAGGAGGAGGCCGCCGCGCTGGGCACTGTGGGGAGGCCTCCAGCACGGCCCACGGCTGTGCAGACCCCGGCGCTGAGCACGCAGCACCCTTTCTACGACGTGGCCAGGCACGGCATCCTGCAGGTGGCAGGTGAGTCCCCAGCTGGGTGGCCCTGAACCTTGGACAGTGCAGGTCTGCCCCGGAGGCCTGTGGCTGGGTGGGCTTGTCAGGCTCCCGCCTCCCCTCCCCACCCCCCCTGCGCCGGAGACGGAAGCTTCAAAGGACATTCTCTGGGATGACAGCAGGGGACATCCCTGCACAGCCCGGGCCGAGACACCGGGGCCAGTGGGGTCTGTGTGCATGTGTGCGTGTGAATGTGTATGCACACGTGTAGGTCCAGGTGTGAGTGTGCAAGTGTCTCACATGTGCATTGTGCACACGTGTGCGCATGTTGGTGTGTGCAGGTGTGAGTGTATGCGCATGCGTGTGAGTGGGCGCCCCTGTGTGAGGGTGTGCGCGTGTGTGCAACCTCCGTCCCTTGTCTCGCGCCCGGAGGGTGAGGGCGCGCTGCCAGCACCATCTCACTTTGAGTGAACGTTTGCGGACAGACGGACGTGCTCACGCGTGATTTGAAGTCGTGTATGTTTCTGGAAGGGCACCCGCATTTTTTCCGGGTTCCTGATAATATCCATCACCACTTCTATCTACGGGTGCTTATTGGACGTGGGGGTCCCCAGCCTGGGCAGCAGGCACGAGCCCCGCCCTGGAGCGCTCAGCCGGTGGGGTGGCCGGACCGCCGCTCACGGGCCTATGGGGCTGGGCCTGGGCTCCCGGGAAGTGGAGGCGTAGGGGACAAGAGGCCATGGGGGGCCCCAGCGTCCCCTGGGGTCCAGAGCCCAGGGACTTTGGGGGCTGCTTTCTCTTGGAGGGGCGGCCCCAGCCGGAGTCGGGCACCTTTAACCAGCCGCTCAGACTCCGGCCTGGCGCTCGTGCACGGGGCTCCGCGCCTGTGGCCTAACCCCAGGGCTCCAGCTTCTCGTGGGTAAAATGGGGAGTGGGTTCCAGCATGGAGGCTAAGGGGGATCTTCCGGCGGTGGGGGGCGGGGGGAGGCTCCCTGCTGCCGCAGGCCCCGTGCCCCGTGCCCCAGCCCCGCCCGCCTGGCCGGGCTCATGCCGCCTGCTCCCGCAGGGGAGGACCGCCTCGGCAGGTGCGTGCTCGCCTTCAGCTGCTGCAGGATGCCCCCCTCCCAGGAGCTCAGCCACCGGCGCCTGCTGGAGTAAGTCCCCGCCCCTTCCTGGCCCCGCCCTGCGCACGCCCCGCCCCACGCTCTGCAGGGTGGGGGTGGAGGGGAGAGGCCTGCGTGCTGGGGTGGAGGAGGCGGCCCCAGGCGAGGTCGCAGGGACCACCGAGCGAGCCTGGTCATCCAGGGCTGGCCGTTTGGGGCCCAGCGTCCTTTCAGGCCTCCCCGCTTCCCGTCTTCTTCTCAGAGCCCTTGGGGCGCCCACGTCTGCCCTCCCTCCGCCACTTAGGGGCCACTCGGCTGCCCCTTTCAATTCTGTCCTCGGCCCCGGCGTCTGCATGCGGGGCCGCGCTGCCCCTGCGACTCCCCTGGAGCCGGCCGCTGCCCGGGGCTGGGCGAGCAGTGGGGCTGGGCCTGGGGGGCAGCTCGCCCTGGAGGGGCTCATGCCTCAGGGCCCAGCCGCACGTCCAGGCTTCTGAGCTGCGTCTTCCTGCCCAGCGGGCTGTGCTGCGGGCGAGTCCCCACCCAGGTCCCCGGGGAACCCGGCCAAGCACCCCTACCTGGAAGGCCGTGGTGGGGCTCCCCAGGCCCTGACTTGTGGACTGCTCTGACGATGCACAGGGGTGCTTCCTCCGCCGCAGCCCCCAGCCCGTCCCTGGAGATGTGGCTGTCCTCAGAGGGACAGGCCGGGGCAGTCACTGCTGGGGACGGCTGGGCGCCGAGGCCGTGTGGAAACCGCCCGCCAGCAGGACAGCAGGACAGCAGGACAGCAAACCTCGCCCTAGCCAGCTGGCCAGGCCCAGCGGTACCGCCCACGCTTGGGGTTCATGGGACAGAGGCGAGAACCCCATCCTGGTCCTGGGAGAGACTAACCCTGGGGCCTCCCTCGAGGTTAAACGCATCCCCTGTGAGACTCCCCCTTTAGCGGCCTCAGATGCTCCCCCACCTGAAGGCAGCTCCTCCACTGCTCCCTGCTCTCTGCAGTGACCCCCAGGAGTAGAGCAGGGTTTGCAAAGAGGAAAGTTCCCCAACAGAGAGCAGGGGGAGTGGGGAGGGGAGGGAGTGGGGGCCCTGCTCAGTGGGTGTGAGCTTTCTCAGGGGTAGAGGGGAGTGCGCAGGAACTGGCTGTGGGGCGTCGCCCACTTTGTGTGTGCTCGGTGTCCCTGAATTGTTCAGTTGTTTGGTTTTTTTTAAGGTTGATTTTTTTTTTTTTATGCGTACAAGAGCGGGGCTGCAGGCCAGAGGTACGGGGCGTGAGCGGACTCCCCAGAAACAGAGTGGGGAGCAGATTGACCGTAATCCACTGCTGAGGGGAGCAGTGGGGAGACAGGAGAGGTCTGCTGCGCCCCGTGGGTCAGCTCCCTGTCCGGGGACCGAACTTGTGCTGCGGTGGCTGCAGATAGCTTCATAGGCTGAGACTTAACCCCTAAACCACCAGGGAGGGCCTGAATCGTCCAGTTTAAATGGCTCCTGTTATGTTATGATTTCACCCCAATCCCAAAAAAACCCAAAACCTCCAACAGCAGTTGGGCCTCATGTCCCTCGCACACCTGCCCGAGACCCTCACGCCAGACAGAAGCGGGAGCTCGGCCGCCGGGAGCAGCTGTGGGGTGTCCACTGCTCCAGGCCTTCTGGACGATGGGCCTCTGCCCAGCGGGGCTCTCCTGCCCCTAGAAAGGGGTGCCTTTCTCAAACCTCCCCAAAGGGGCCTGCAGGCTTCTCGGCCTTCACAGGCAGGCCTGGCCCTTTCCGCGGCCTTTGGGAAAAGACCTGCACCCGATCATTCTCCTCCCTGTCCCACCCAGGGGTGGCTCCTGTGGCCGATGCGCCTCGGGTCTCTGGGCTGGGCGAAGAGGCGAATCCGCGTCGAGCAGCTCACACGGTGGTTTAGCTAACGGCTTCCAGGCTGGCCCCGTGCGGCCTTGCTCAGGCCCTGAGGGAGAAACCACTGACGACGGGAGCAGGGGTCCGCGGTCGCAAGGTAGCTTCTACCAGAAGGGTCGTGTGGATTCACGAGCTGAGCAATGGCCCCCCTGCCCCCCCAGTTGGAACCGAGTCAGGAAAGGCAAAGGTGGCCATAATTACAGGAAAGGGGAGCAGCTCTGGGCGCCCCTGAACTCAGACCTCCAGCCCGCCCTGCGGGTGACTGGGGATGTTCTCGGGGACTGCCTAGCAGTAAAGCGGAGCCCTCCAGGGACCAGTCTGCGAGGATCCAGGGTGCACCCCAGAGCCAGGCTGCGCCCCGGAGCATGTCTGGAAACCTGACTCACAAGATGTGCTCCTGGGCGCAGCCGGGGCAGCCCCGCCTGGACCATCTCGTCCTGGCCGGCTGGACGTCAGGCCAGAGGACAGAGGTCGGCAGCGGTCCTCCTGCTGGGCGGCATGATGCTCTCACGCGGCGGCACAAAGACGATGTTCCCAGGCGTCTCAGAGAAGGGCCCAGGACCACACAGCCCTTAGAAAATTCCAGAGCTTATGCTGTGGGGTGCGGCCAGATAAGAGCAGAGCAGGGGTCTACCTTGGGGCCCACCAGGAAGCTAATCTGGAAAAGAATCGCCCAGAACTGGTGGTCGCCCCGGGGGCCGAAGGTGGAAGGGACAGGCGGCAGGCTAGCCTGAGGGGCTGTCGGGGCTGGTCCCAGCTCTCCCTCTGGGGCAGCGTCCGGTGGCTGCTACAAGTTACTGCAGACGTGGGGACACGAAGCAACAGAAATGTGTTCTCTGTCCTGGGCCCAGAAGTCAAGAAGCCTGCAGGGCGGCCCCCAGCCCCAGAAGAGAGGATCCCCTTGCCTCTTCCAGCTGCCGATGGCTGGGGGTGAACCCCTGGTGGGGGCCGCGTCCAGGCAGGGGGCCACATCCTGCTCTGGCCACGCCCATCCTCAGGGGCAGCCCCTCCGGGCTTGCTTCTCGCCTCCGAGAGGGCTCGTGAGGCTGCAGTTAGCTCCCCCCTGGATGGTCCAGGACAGGCACCCCTCTCGGGATCTGAAACACAGTTGGCTCTAAATGAGGCAATGAGGCCGCGTTTACAGCCCCGGGGATTTGATGTGGGTCCCTGGGGTCTGTCCCCCGCCTGCCACATCTCTCTGTGTGACCCCCGGATTCTCTGTGGCTGAATCCCCGAGTCCCTGCAGAGTCGGCGCCGGTGGCTGCTGGGCGGCCACAGCTTTGGGGGGCATGTGGCCTTGGTGACAGGTCCCGTTTGCGCCCAGGTACCTGAAGCACACGCTGGACCAGACTGTGCAGAGCGACTACGTGGTCGTGTACTTCCACTACGGGCTGAACAGCCGCAACAAGCCTTCCCTGCGCTGGCTGCAGGGCGCCTACAAGGAGTTCGACAGGAAGTGGGTGCTGGGGGCTGGGGGTTCTGGGGAGCCTGGGGGTGCCTGG
>PVIJ01005341.1:0-25357 GCA_004024925.1 Scalopus aquaticus
GGTGGGGGAGGGGGGAGGGGAGGATAAGGGCACAAAATGGAAGAGAGGAGAATACAGGGGACCATGGAGATGGATCACGAGTGAATTGGTGGTGGGCTGCCCAAGGGGAATACAAAATGTAAAAGACACAAATAACAATAAAAAAAAATGGAAAAAAAAAATCCTGTTCTTACATTATTGGTCCCAAAAGACAAAGGCAACATTAAATCTTCCTGTTAAGCAAGTCAAAAAATGTATTTCCTTCAACTGGTTTTCATACCTTTTTATCTTGTACACAAAAAAGTCTTCTTGTTCCCAAGAGTTAGGGAAAAATCAGTTCTGAGTTAAGGCTTTATTAACTAGTGCCTGGTCAACATCTTTCTTATGTGGGGTGCTCCAGGGCAGAGGACATTCCTCATTTTGTTCTGAAGCTTTAGCACTTAGCAAAGTCCTTGACACCTAGTAGGCATTTGATAAATATAAGTGACTCAGACAAATTTCTTTTAAATATTTTAAAATAAGAGCTATATCTTCACTGAATTACAAAATTACTCTTTGTGGATCATTTATAAACATAGACTGATTTTAAAAAATGAAATTGTTACAGGGCAGGCAGAGGGGCACTCCAGAACCCCCAAACCTGCCTGCTCGAATAGGTTCTGCCATCTGCCACATCAAGACAAAACATATAAGACTCTTAGTGGAAAGAAACTGTAATACATTTAGTGTGTAATACAGAAAAGACAAAGAATATAGTTTTCAAATCAAGCACCCAAAGTTACCGATCCCCTTGTGGGTAAAAGCCCACCCAAATGGGATTGGCTCAAATTAAGGCCCGAAAGCCTGCCACAAGTCTTAAGCACCTTCTGGCAGGAACCCAAAGAAAAGGGTGTAAGAAACAGACAAGTCTGGGAGGAAAATAGCAAAATCAAAATCAAGATAAAAGCTGCCATTGTTAAGCTCCCCAAGGATCTCTCACCCACATCTGTTTCAGCCAGTCCCGGACCAAGAAGCTAGTGCAGCTTCTTCACATGTCTCTCTGCTCCTTGTGCCTCCTTTAGGTCACCTTCTGGTTCTCCATCTTGCTTCCTTCCTTCTCCAGTCTCTTCTCTAGCTTCTTCTCCTCCCTGCTCAGCTGCACCCCCCCGTGGGTGGGGCAGGGAACCTGGAACCTCCCCTTTTCCTGGAGACCACTCTGTTACAAAATGACTTATAATTCTGCCACCCAGAATAACCACCAACCAACATTTTGTTACATATATTTCTACTGTTTTTCTGTGCTTACACACTTTAATTTTGAACAAGAATGGGACAATACAGTAAATATTTTTGGTAGTCTGCTTTCTGATGAAATAATATACAATTAATATTTTTCCATATAAACACATTTTCTGAGACATCATTTTAAATAATGTGATACAAGTTGCCTTGTGCTTTTTTAAACACTAATTGTATTCCATTTTATGCTTTTATATTAAAATCAGTTGCTATTAAATTTTATCAGGGGTGCTCCTTTCTGCCTCCTCATCCCTGCCAATGTGTTGCCATAGTACTATATACTTTAGTTTACCTACAGAACCTACCTGGATAATTAGCTTTATTATTATTTTTTTTTTCTGCCAGGCTAGAACTATTTTCAGGCCACAAGAAGAGAAGAGGTCCTATCTAGTTTCACCACTAAACCCTTAGTTTTTATGTACTTCTTGCCTCCTAAATGTGCTCGAATGTGTATTTGTGGAATAAATGCATGGAAGATGTTGTTTTCATGCCTCTGTGAAAGTTCCTTTGGAGATGTGTTATTTGGAGCTAGGTATTCCTGGGTGGACTAGAAGCTCCAAGCAAGGGTGTGAAGCTTGAAGATGGGCAGGGTAAGTTAAATGAGTAGCATAGGTTGGGAATTGAGGAGCAAAGAAAAAGAATCTGGGGAGTGAAAAATTTTCTCTTCACGTGTCTATTCCCGTCACACATTCCATTAAGAGCTTCATTTTCCCGCTGACCTTTAGAGTAAAATTCTTGGAAGCAATTGGAGGGGATATAGAACTGTCATTTTTTATTTAAGTAAATTGGAGCATTAGAAAGTAGAAAATATAAACTCTAATATGGAGAATAAAACCATTTAGAAACCATATTTATGAAGACAGGGCCTTCTATAATACCTGTAGGAGGTACATAAAAAATTGAAAAAAAATTAGATCCACTCAGAGGCCAAACTGAGAGACTGACAATGCTAGAAAGAGGCCCATCTTAAAATGAGCATAATCTTCCTTTTCCTTCCCCACCTCACCCCTTCCTTTCCCTCCCTGTGGCGCAGGGGTTAAAATCTCAGCTCTCTCAAGCTGTTGCCAGCCACTGTGGCCTGAGTTTGATCCCTGGCCAAGGAACTAACTCACATGGCGCAGCAGACCTCTCCTGTCTTGCCCGCTGCTCCCTTCAGCAGTGTATTTCAGCAGATCCACCTGATCTGCTCTACATTCTGTCTCTGGTGAATCTTCTCAACCCCCTGCACCTCTGGCTTATACGCCAGTTCTTATATGAATAAATAAATAAAAATAAATCTTAAAAAAAAAGACTCATGGGGAGTCTGGGAGGTTTGGTTGCCTGCCTGCCTGCCTCCCAACTCCCCAGCCTGACCCATGCCTGCCTCCTTGGATGCCAGCCTTCCTGCCTCTTATACTTGGTTCCCTGAGACCTGTAAAATTCCACCAAGGGCTCCAGACTCTCAATCTTTCTGTCGATCAACCGACAGTGAACCTGCCCTGTCTGTGCCTGCGTTACAAGGAGTTTAAAATTTTGACTTTATTGTTTTTCAATTCAATAGTATTTCGATTTCTTAATTACTGAATTTCAGGCCAGAAGCAAGGTTATTTTGCCCCTTTGTTAGGAGGTTGTCAGCTGACAACATAGAGATAATTCTACTTATTATTAAAAGTATTTTTTCCTTTTCTTTTTTTTTTTAAGTGTTTTTTTCTTTTTGGGATTCTTACTCTACACACTGCTTGGTTAAGAGATAGTGTTGCTGATACATAATTGTGTACAATTAATTCTCGAATCACAAGTTTAGAGTTACTAGTGTAATCTACATGTGTTTGGATAGAGTGTTCAGGTGTTTTGCATTGATCTAGTAGGGTCCTTTAGCTAGTACACATCAGTGATTTTGCCGCAGAGGTCATAAAACGCACATGTCAAATGTTCAGATTTTTAAAATCAATCCCAGGGATTTTCATTCTGAGTGAAAGATTCAGACTTTTTTTTTTCATTTATTTAGGGACCGTTTTGGGTGCATCCTAAAATAACTTCAAAAACCACTTTAAACATTATGATTAGTCTAAAAAATAGTCATAGCAATTGACATGATTATTGGCAATCTTTTAAAACATTATTCTGGTTCCCTAGACTGTTGGAAATATTACAGGACACATAAAACATGTTTTCCTCACATGTGATTTTAGATTTGAAACCTTGGCATCATATTATGTTTGTTTGCTTTTTTTCCCTCCTCTGAATGTTATTGTTTCACTTATTATCTAGCAAGAATAATGAGTTGCTTTCTGAGACTTGGTCTAGAAGAAACTTTCTTTCATATTGATTCTAGAAGAGCAGGTAGTAGGAGTTCAATACATATTTTCAGTAAACAGTGAATAAATCACATTAAGATAGTGCTTCTTAGCCTCTGACTCTGAGTGAGTTACATGGGGGTCCTTAAATGAATTGAAACATATGCATGCACGATGGGCATTCTGCATGTTACCAAACCCCATTAATTGAGCATGCCTATCATTTAATGATTCTGTTAACTTTGCATTTCCTCAATAAAAAATGAAGTTGAACATTTTTTCGTGTGACTTGTCCATCTCTATTTTATTTGGAGACTGTCTATTCAGATCTCCTGCCCATATTTTTTTTATTTGGCTAGTTGTTTTTTGCTGCTGAGTTTTATGAGTTCTGCAAACATTTTGGATATGAACCCCTTGTCAGATGTATGATGTGCAAATACCTTCTTCCAGGCCTTAGGTTGCCTTTATGTTTTTGTTGTGGGTTCTTTAACTATACAAAAGCTTTTAAAGTTGGTGTGGTCCCATTTATTTAGTTTTTGCTTTTGTTTCCTTTGTCAGTAGAGTTGAAAAACATCACTGCCGTCACTGTCCAGGAGTGTGTCACCCTATGTATTGTCTATATATTTTGTGGCTCTGTCCACTTGTTTAGTCTATTGTGTTTAATTCTTGTGTATGGTATTTAATAATTATATAGCTTCTTTCTTTCTATTTATGCATGTGTCGAAGTTTCCCAGTAACGTTTGTAGAAGGGGCTTTTCTTTTTCCATCATTGTATGGTCTTAGTTCCTTTGTTGAAATTAACTGTATGTTTGTGTTGGCTTATTTCTAGACTGTCAATTTTATTCAATTGGTCTCTGTGTTTGCTTTTCCCCCAGTACTATGCTGCTTTGGTTATATTGCTTTATTCTCTAGTTTGAACGCAGGGAGTGAAATAGAACACAATACCTTTAATATAACCTGAAACTGACAAACATTTTGCTGAATGAAGGAATGAATGTTGTAATTTCTTTGTGGACAGGACTGTAAAGACAATGGCACAGAAGAGGAAGACTATCCAGAGAGACCCTGACTCCTGAGACCATTCATTCTCAGTGATCAAATCTCCAGAAAAAGAACCAACTAATTTCTTGTAATGCAGAGTTTAATAGTTGCCTTTACTCAGTTCCAAATGTTTACCAAAGCACTGTACTGACTCATTTATTCCCCATAAGAACCCTATGAAGAAAATACTACTACTGTCCCTATTTTATGGTTGACATGCCTTTGATATGATAACTCATCCAGCATCGCACAGTTGAAATGGTAGAGGTCATATCCTTTGCCTTCCGTATATCCATTCTCCCACATGATACAATTAACATATCACTCTCATATTTGCACCTTTCTCTAACTTGTCTCTGAGTCTCTTGGATTTCATTATAAACTCAGGTCCTTACCTTTGTTAAACTCAGTGTGGATAAATGTGCCTAACTTGAGTTATGAGACCATCATGTGGATGAAGTAACTTAAGACCTTTATCTCACAGAAGAGTCTTAGTAAATATATTCCAGTGGATACTTGAATGTGTCAGAATGTCATACCTCTTCTGATTAAACAAGTGGGTGGTCAGACCATGTGATGGAGCAACCCACACACTTAGAGGATATTCTTCTTTTCCTCTGGTGGCTCTCCCCTTGGAAAAGTTGTAGAAAAAATATATTTTTTTAAAGATTTATTTATTTATGCATACAAGAATGGAGGTGTAGGCCAGAGGTGAGGAGTGGTGAGAGGATTCGCCAGAGACAGAGTGGGGGGCAGAACAGGCAGGTCGACTGAAGCACACTGCTGAGGGGAGCAGCAGGCGAGGCAGGAGAGGTCTGCTGTGCCATGTGGGAAGCTCCCTAGCCAGGGATTGAACTCATGCTGCAGTGGCTGCTGATAGCTTCATAGTGCTGAGACTTAACCCATGTGCCACTAGGGAGGCCCAAGTTATAGAAAATTCTTAAATGGAAAACCTAACCTTAAACTTTATTAATCAAAGCTCAATAGGCAAAGGGAATATCATTTACCAGAGGAGACAGGGAGCAGGAGAGCTTTAGTCTCTGCAATAGATGGCTTAAAAATGTCCTGCTTAGATGCCTCAGCCTGTGGTGCCATTCTCAGTCTCTCACAAAATTGAAGGTGTTGTAACACCTGAAGACGTCTCGGCTGTGTGGAGACTGGGGTAGCAGCCTTCTGTGACTATTTCTAAGGATCCCAATCTCCAAAATGATAACGCTTAGGAAAATCCTGTAATGTTTGCATTAAAAAAAATCTTTAGAATGTTCCTTCATTGTTTTATTTCATTGAAAAGCGTTGGAAACTGGATTGAGTTTGAGTGCTTGGTTATTACATCTTTTTCTTTTAAAGGAGTCATAAAAGTCAAATGTCTGCGCATGAATTTCACTGACTTCCTTCTAAGCAAACACTTGAAGAAATTATTAGGTTATGCTGTGATGTCTTAGTGTCTTTATTTGGTAGTTCTTCCTGGAAAACAAATGCACGTTTTTTCAGAATAATAGATATTTTTATTCTTGGAAGAAAATATCTCTTGAAACACTTTTAATATGTTTACTTCTACGTATTTTCATTGTGTGATGAAATAACAGTAGACTTCACAGAGGTGACCCAAAGCTCCTTCTAGTCTATGCTTAGAAACTGCTAGAAATCTGAATCTAAATACTTGGATTGAAAACTGTTAGGTGATCTTTTATGTAAACTATGTATACATATGTATTTTTAAATTCCAATTTAGAACCATTATAGAGGAAAGATTTATAATTATAAGTCCTGCTACATTAAAGAAACTGTTTCTATTTTCCATCATTTTTTTCCTGTCCTTGTCCATATGCACATGTACATTTCCACAGTGGTGCTCTTTGTCTATATAACACTTGGTGATTATCTGTGTTAAACTAAACATCAGTCATATCATAAAATCTTGCTACATTACTCTAGTCTTTCCATTAGTAGCAGATCCATAATTTCTATTAAGTCAATGTGCTAGAAGTGACTTAATCATTTCTTCCTGGACAAATTTATTTATAATTTAATTACATAATTTAAAATCACAAACGAATTTATAGTTTATTTTTTTTTTCCACATTTAAGACTTGAACGTACATTTCTAATGTTGGAAAGTTGTAAAATACCATATGGCCTCAGAAGGTCTAAAGCTACTCTTTTACTAAGCAAAACATTTAGAGGCAGCCACTAAGCTTTCCTGATGGTAGGAGAGCCAGGATATGTAACCTAGTGTCAGACATGTAACCACCAGTGTCAAGTTTGCTGAATAAAAGAGCACATGAAAATGTTTTCCTATAAGTAACAATTGTTTACAAAGGAACCAGGGTGGAATGAACTTAGAAAGACAGTGCTTTGTCTTCACCAAAAGTGCATTTAATAATTTAAACAAATCAATTAAGTGCATTCCAAATATTTAATAGAATTGATTTTGGGGGTGTCCTGGGGAGGGGGGCTCAGGGGCTGCTCATCAGGAGCAATCAGTCAATGGAATACTCAGTCATCCTACAGTGCTTCACTTGGTCTAAGAAAGAAATCCTGAAATGAATCTAAGAAAAAGTAATGTTGGGCCTGTTAGGACATTTTGTTGATAGATGACGTCAAACAATTCTTTATTTGACTCTGAAGTAAGTTCAGGATACTATCAAGATGACAATCAGGTTATCATCCAAGAATTGGAGCTAAAACTTTCCTGAAAAGAAAGATTAATTTTACTTTGCAGCACATTTTCAGTTTACACAGACTATTGTCATTGTTTTTGCAGAAAGACCCCAGATCTTAAGCAGATGCTGCTTGCTGCAAGGTTCACTGCACACAACGAGACCGTCAGGCCAGTGAAAGCGAAAAGATTTCAATATTCAACCTGTGGGATTTGGGCCAGTCAAAACCTATGGGTGGAATACACATATCAACCCTGCCAGACAGCACAAACTGCAGTTAGGTTAGACGGGTTAGTCTTTAGGTTAGTCTTTAGGTTAGTCTTTGTAGAATGCTAGGAAGATTTTAGGTTAGTCTTTAGGTTAGTCTTTAGGTTAGTCTTTAGGTTAGTCTTTGTAGAATGCTAGGAAGATTTTAGGAATATTAAATGCTCTTACTACTGTCAGACAATTCATGCCTCTCGTTGGCAGTTCGCTTTCTGGAGCACTCTTGGAATGTGCTTCCATCAGAAATGTCACGCTGCTGGGATGGAGCAGATGCTCATGGGATGAGTAGGTGCTTGGAACTCAACCAGAAATACCCATGTTCTTTTCCTAACATTTTTGATAAAATGGGTTAACAATGTATTATTCTTTCTGGAAAATCAGAGCAAAATATTTAGGGAGAATGGTGAAAGGGAAAGAGAGGTTTTTCCCTCGTGGAATGTAGGGTGTTTCCTTTCAGTAGTGTATTTCAGCCTGTTAGCTGATCTGTCTGAAAGTGACAGTCCCAAGGTTTGTGACTTGTGCTTGTCTGAGAGGAGAAAGACTAGGAAGGAAGCAGGGAGTGGTTAGGATTGGGCTGTATCTGGGACTTAATCCCAAATCTGGCCACTTATCTTTACCTCAAAATTTTTTAAACTATATAAACCTCAGTTTCCTTGTGTGTACTCGGGGGGTTCTTGTCAAAGCAAACAAAATAATGTATTTAAAGCACTTAGTTCACTGTCTGGCACCTCGTAAAATCCATGATGTTTAGTGGGTGGACTTGATTTGTAGATGGGTAGCCTGAGCCAGTTTTCTTAGATGGTTACTAGGAGGGGTAGAGTATCTGACTTATGAACTAAGTGAGGCTGGCAGATTTATTTTGTTTGGTCCTGATTTCTTAAAAAAAAAAATTAGGTAATATTTTAAAGTTGACAGATTTCACATAAAACCTAATCCATCCTTTCCCCCCAATATGGGGAATTTTGTACCACCAGACGTCAGTGCTCCATAGCAACCATCTTCAAGAGCTGAGTAATTGCTGGCTTCTTCAAGAAGGAGTCTGTACTTTCCAATTCATCCATTTCATCATGATCCCCATCACATCCTAGTACTCTGGAGCCAAGAATCAGTTAGCATTCATCATTGTGCTTATAGAGGGAAAATATTTTATTTCATCAGAGAAAAACAAGATAATTTAGTGTTTACAAAAAAAAATACTTGGTCAGACCATATTTCTTTGTGGAATTATGGAATATTCTTATGTATTTAATAAGCATCTAAATCCATTTGCTCTATTTCATTGAGTTCATGAGTTCATGAAATCTCATTCTTCATAAAGAGAATCTTGTTGATTTCTGCAAATTTTTAAAATACCTCAGGTCTCGGACCTTCTCCCCCATCATTTTCCCAGGTTGTGCTAGTCCTAGGTCTGTCCTTTCTCTCTTTTTTCCCTTTCCATTCTGTCTTTCCCCTGCCCCTCTCTCTCTCCCTGCCTGCCTTCCTTATTTAAATATGTATATGTACTTCAGTATCCATAGTTCTACTCTTCGATAATATCTTCCTTCTAAAATTGTATCCAAGTTTTAGAAAGAATATAACAAAACTAGTACTCCAAATTCTATATCCATAGCACCTTTCCATGTTGTAAACTAGTCTCTAATTCTTTATCAGTTTTTCAAGGGTCTTAAATAAGTTTTGATTCATAAGAACTGGGCCTTTAATGAGGCCACATCCACTGCACCAACTGTACTATGCATGACTCTCTATGGAACAGGTCGTCTTTTTTTCTTTTTTCTTTTGCTTTAGCTGGAATCTACTTGTCTTTTGTTCTAGGTGCTAGGAGTGTGAGTATTCAATTAGACATGTCATCCTTGTAAATCACTGCTTGCCAAAGGACTACTTGCACGAGACATGGCCCAGAGTGGTAATTGAGTCACATTAGTAGTATGTATACACCTTGGGGAGATGATGAAAATGACAAAACAAAATTTAAAGAGGAGAGTGTGAAGTGGCTTTTTACAAAAAATCAAATTTACCATGCTGTTATCATGCCTAGAGTATCAGTCCATAAGGCGAGGCTGGATGTGATAATAGACGTCCAAAATTCTCAAGACAGTAAATTCTTAGTACAATAAAGCTTTGCAATTTAGGGGCCTCCCTGGTGGCACAGGGGTTAAAGTCTTAGCACTGTGAAGCTTTTGTGAGCCACTATGGCCTGGGTTCGATCTCCAGCCAGGGAGCTAACCTACAGGGTGCAGCAGACCTCTCCTGCCTCGCCTGCTGCTCCCCTCAGCAGTGTATTTCCATATCTGCCTGTTCTGCTCCCCTCTCTGTTTCTGGTGAATCCTCTCACTACCCCCCCCCCCCCCCAACACACACAACATACACCTCTGGCCTATGCCCAAGGTCTTGTATTGATAAATAAATAAAAATAAATCTTAAAAAAATTGCATTTTGCTCACAGTCCCATTGTGGGTTTGCAGGAACTTTGCTCTGTAGCAGAGTTGTCAGAAGCTCTGTCTAGATGTGTGCTTCTGTAACTGCCTTGGCAGGGGACAAGAGAGCTGCAGTCTTATCCTGGTCATAAAATGTCTTTTCTCTGGGACATTACAGGACTTCTTACTATCCCTTGAATAGTGACATGACTGTGTCTAAGTTCACTGCCGTGGCGAAACACCATTTTACATTTTGCCTGAAAAGAGAGTCATGTATTTGTCAATGTCCATAATGATCACCTCTTTCTCAAACCCCGCTTAGGTATATGCGCAAATTAATACTCCTGTCATTTGAGTATGAAAAACAGTGTGTGGCGTATTAATAAATACTTTTGGGGCTATTGGAGGAATTTGCTCTTAGATAAAGAGTATTTGAGTATGGCTACTGGAGAATCATTCCCTTCATTTCTGTATATTCATTCTCCTGCTCCTCTGAGAATGTTCATTTACTTACATTTAGCTCCTGTACATCTTGCCTTCTTTAATGTAAATACTAAATTTTTAGATGGTAAGAATTTCCTGCTATAAAAATGTAGCTTTCAAGCTCTAAACCCTATATAGTAGAATTTTTAAATATCTGTTTTTACTGCTGCCACTACTGATAATAATAAAAATATCCCTCTTTTTGTTATGCATTTTACAATGTTTACACAGTGTTTTTTGCCCAGTAAACAAGATAAATACTGCTTATAACTGGTATGATTTTTTTGTCTTTTTCCAATTCAATATATTGAACATTTACTTTTTTGTAATAATATAATTATGCTTTGTGGTCAAAAATAAAATTTGTAAGTACCCATATGCCTGGCATGGCTGAACACATGGTAATATGTTGTAAATTTCATAAAATTAGTACTTAGTTAAGCATATCACTTCCATTTATGGAAACACATGGAATCTTTCAGTTTCCTTACCTGTCAAATTCAAGTCACAGGACATCTTTTTTCAGTTGGTTCTCCTGAATCAGATGCTCTCACTTTTGGTGCATATTTATTGGTTCTCTATCTCAAAGAGGTAAAAATGTTAATAGTCTTCTGTACAATCTTTTTAAAAAATATTTATTTTCTTACATCATGGGTCATCTTTCTATAGTTATTGTTCCCCTTAGGTATGGCCCTCCCACCAATAATCAACCCACATACCCCTATCTGCTCCCCAGTGTGTCTCTCCCTGCTCTGATCACTCCCATTCCTTCCCTGCTGCAAGATGTTGATCGATGGTCAACCCATGGGCCTTGTCTTTTTCCTGGGCAAGGACCCGGGCTCCTGGTCCACAGCAGACCAGGCTGCTCTAATCTGCAGATGCACCTGTGAGGCAGGTAGTAAGGCAGAGTCCGTCAGGAACCTCTTGTAGGGCAGGTATGTGGTGTGTTTTTCTGGACTCCTTGATTTTGGAGCTTCCTGTGGTATAGGAGACTGTCTCGTTTTGTCCAAGCCAGTGTGCTCTCTGTGTTCCAGGCCTCCTCACTCAGGCTGATTGTACCACCCATTCTGTTGACTGTCAGTCACATGATGCTGCTTCTGAGTCTTATGATGCTGGCATTGAGAACTCTGCTCCCCATCAATGTCATTGGAGAAATTCTCCGGTAGGGACAGACTCCAGCAGTTGGTTGGTCAAGCTCCTCTTGTCTCTTTTCATGGTTTCCAGTCCTGCCCTGGGTCCCCAGTCACATCTCTGATGTTTTCCTCACCCCCATTGGAAAAGGAGGACGCCTCACTCACATTGTTGCCTTTCTGGACCAGGAATTTGGTTCTCCAGCCCCCGAAGATATTGTAGGTGGAGCTCATGCGATAGGTCACCACATCAGCTAGCCTTCTAGTCTTGTCTTGTCTCTTATGGATCCCACTGCTCTCTCTCTGGGTCTGCCCAACACGATGGCTATGTCTAGAGTTTTGATTTGTCCTTCCCCTTGCCTGAAAGTCTGGAGCAGGGGTACTTGAATTATAGATGACTTATACCAACCTGATTGAAGTGGAAGTCATAACGCAGGGGGACCCAACCCCTGGCCCACATGGAGGCGGAGGGTGGCTCCCCTAGCCTGAGACCCCTAGAGCCCAAGACCCTGAGACCCTGGTGATACAGAGTTTACCCCACCCGCACCCTTGCCTGGGGCCTAGGCTGTAGGTGGGGGAGTTCTGGGACCCCCTGCTGGAGACCCAGACCGATTTGGAGTACATAGCAGCTCATACCTCAGGCCTGACTGGCACTAGAGTTAGGTGTACTACACATTCTTTTCTGAAAATAGTAACATTTCATTGCTTAATTTTAAAATGTATTACCTACGTTTCCTATTTGTCAATCATTTTTTTTCCATCATTCAAAAATCTTTTACTTTCTGCTATCTCAAATCCCACATAAGTTTATGATTGCAATGTATCTCTTAACACGTTTGTGTGTTCTTATTTTGCCTAACTAGTTTTTAGGTGAAAAATATACTGCTTATAGTTTTGTTTTTTTGGGGTTTTTTGGGTAGGGTTTTAGGTTCATTGTCCAAAACCCTCTATTATAAATAAACAAAGAATCAATGTACTTCTCTAATTCCCTGGGATACATTGGAATTTTATCATCTTTTGACATCTCACATGAGAAGCAAAAGTCATTTAATACACATTATTGCAAAGTTACATTTTTTAATACTTCAGTTTGTAAATTTTGGAAATTAGCACCACACCAAAGTCTAAGAGAAATCAGATGATAGCACCACAAGTAAATAAAAGCCCCAATTAACCCATGTGAGTAAGTTAACTACCTTGATTAGTAAAAATCAGTACTTGTAATTTAAGATAGTATTATTTTAATAGAAATAAATTACAGGATATGATATAAATAATAGGGTTTATTGAAGTATGCTGATTTTTTATGAGATTTTTATTTTATTTATACATACAAGCTGGGGTACAGGCCAGAGGCATAGGGCGTCGAGAGGGTTCACCAGAGACAGAGTGGGGAGCAGAACAGGCAGATCAGAAGCACACTGCTGAGGGGAGCGGCGGGTGAGGCAGGAGAGGTATGCCACACCATGTGGGATTCTCCCCGGCCGGGCGTCGAACTCGCGTCGCCGCTGCCGACAGCTCCACAGCGCAACGCTCAACCGCTGCACCACCTGGGAGGCCCTTGAAGTATGCTGATATGAAGACTACTTTGAAAATAGCTTATAATAAAATAAATATGAATTTTTTAGCACAATAAAAATAAAAATCAAGTAGTGTATTTTATAAATTATATTATTTTTCAAAAACTGAATAGATTTATGTTTATTTCAACACAGTTCAGTCCAATTTCAGTTGCTAATTTGAACAATACTTTTACTTCTTTCATGCATGGAGGGGAGTAAATCAAATGTAAAATACAGCCAGTGATACTTTTTGGAAAATAAAACATCTCTTGGCAAGAATTTGACTTGGAATTTTTTTTATTAATATATGAACAGTGTGTTTGGTGGGCTGATTATGTTGTGCAGGCTTTCCCATGGACTAATGCCCAGTTTGAATTTTCTTTTCCTAAAGACATAAACAGATGTGCACACATTCTTTTTTTTTTTTATCGTTTTCTTTAGTCAGAAGCTTTCAAAAGAAAGTTCCCAAAATGAAATATTGACTAGGTAGATTATTTAGAATGCAAAATTTGGCCATTTGTTTTATTTTCACATAACTCCTTACTCCACATTGGTTTCTATTTAGTCAACATACGGCTGTGTTTCAGTGAAAAGAATTAATAGAAAGAAACCCAAGTGATTGAGAATAAATGACTGCTACAGATGATCTCTTAATCTGAAATCAGTTCCTCCGCTGAATGTTTAATCGATAATATTTCTATCCTCAATGTAGAAGCTTTGCCCTCTAAGAAGAGATTTACTACTAAATAAGTTAATTTTCCGTTTTTGTATGACTTGGGGTAGATAGATGAAAGGGACAGGCTTCAGGTTGACAATATCTAATGACTTTTTTGAGTAACTGGTAGTTTATGTTTAAAATCTTGAAGCTGAAATTATTTTTATCTTAATCATTATTGCACCACTATCTCTGTATTCCAAACAGTAGGTAGTTTGCCCATGCAATAGTAGGTTTGTGTTGGGATATACACTCCAAATGAAAAATCAGAGGCACATAGTGTGACTGAAATATAGATATTTTGAAAGTGGATATGTCCTGGTAAATTGGAGTAACATGGGATCTGTATAGTTGGGCCTTTTTAATAGTCATTTTCACTGGGATTGTCATTGATGTGGTATCCTGTAAAATTGATATTAAGAAGTTCAGTTTTAGTCTTCAGTTCCTACAGTAAGTGCCCTCTCAGTAATTGTGTGTTTTTGTGTGGGCCTTCTTTTTATTTAGCCACATAGTGGCCAGATTTAGCGAGTGACATAAAATGTAACTTTCTTTTAAAAAATGGTTTTTGCTTAAAATCTGATAATTTATGGAAAAGATTAAGCTCTAAGATCATAGTTTTTTTTTGTTTTGTTTTGTTTTGTTTTTATAACTGGGAGACCACACAGCATGAGGGTCCTCAGTAGTTCATGTCGATTTTTTTTTTTTTTTGCTTTTGAATATATTGAGACATCATGGAACTGAAGTTTGGAAAAGTTGGTGGTTTGTGGGTTTGTATATTGGCAGTCAACTCTTCTCAACCTCTTAGTGAAATGAAGTTATTTATAACTGCTTCTTTAGTGTACTCTGCTTTATGTTGAATCCAAATTACAGTTTCCAAAGCTAAGTACAGTAAAAATGATGCAACTAAACACTTTTTAGCAGTTGAATATTCATTAAACCTTTATTTTTAAAGACTGCTGCTGTATTTACATTGTGTCTTTTGAGCTGTAACTTCTGATAGTAAGTCAGAGTTCTGAGAAAAGTAATTATCTTGAACTAAATCTCATCCTGAACTAAACCACAAACACATGCGCATATACACGTGTTTCTACACACACAGACGTTAAGTTCCCCACTAAATTTTTATAGAAAAAATAAAACAGTCCATAAAGAATTATATCTTTGAGGAATGTGTTCTCATTTTGTTTTTAAAATGCAATTACATAAAAGTAATCAAAAGCGGTATAAAGCTAGCAAAAATAACATTTCATCCTATGGAAGAAAAAATATAAAATAAGTTCCTTAAAATGACTTCTCAGCCTTACTTAGACTAAAAATTAAATCCTGGCATAGTTATATAATTGCTTTAATTAGTTGCTGCATGTTATGAAGTAGATTCCCTACCTGCAGAAAAGTTGGCTCCAGGCTTCTAGGGGAAGCCTCTCATACCTTTAAGAATGAAACTAGCGATTGTTATTGTATCCTTATGCATGAATCAAATCCTGAGAAGATAATGGTGTATTGTATTGCCAATACATGGTGCAAGACAATTAAAGGTGTGCGAGGAATAAAGATCAATAAAAGTTTCATTATTATCCTCAGCATTACCTTTGCTGAAACATTGTAACCTACTTGTGAAAACTGGCTTTATAGTCAAGAGTTCATGAGTTTGGAGCTCAACTTTATACTCAGTAACTGTATAGCCTTGGACAAGTCATTTATGTTAATCATTCTGTTTTCTTACCTTTAAAATGAGGATAACAAAAATACCAGCCTCATAAATTAGTGAGACTTTCAATCATCTATGAACGCACTTAGTTTAGTACTTCACATTTGTAAGATACTATAATAATAAGCAGTGAATAAATGGAAGACACTGTAATAATATAATTTATATTGATTGTTGTTCATGATTTCCTTCCCTCAATTTCCCCTTGTATTTCTGATCATAACCTGGGTTTGATGAATGTAATACATATGCTACCAAGAGTTGGGTGAATGGAATATTTTATTGGTTGCCTTTTCAAATTTAGGAGGAAGCAAACAGTGGCATATTTTGCCCTGAGGAATTTGCTGCCTTGTGAAACTTTATGAGTGTTAGTGATGGAGTTTGGTTTGCTCCTCTAGAAGTCCTCCATTTGTATACCTCCTGCTCAAATTGCCACGGAAAATCAGTATTGGTGATGTTGGAGTGCCCGGCACTTTTTATGGAATAATTTGAAATGCAACAAAGGTTATCCTCTCTTTTTATTAAAAAATAATATTTAAATTGCTTCCATTTACCTTTTTAATTCTCTTAGGTTATTATTCCTTTAGGTATTAACTGTAATCTTATTAAGCCCAAATTCACATGGACCATGTTAGAATAAACAGGTCAGCCGCCAAAAGTTAATTAAAAGACCTTCAATTGGATTTTTAAAATATCCCCAATGTAGGATACTTATAAATCCAATTTTCTTCTTCCACTCTCTTGGCTTATGTACTGCAACTGTTATTCCCTGTTGTGCATCCCATATTTTAGTGAAAATTCCACCATTATCCAAAGCCTTATGCCTCTTGTTTTTCTTCTTTACTTCTGTATCAACTCTTGGTCCAGTAAGAGTCTTTCCTAAAATATTGTGGCATGCGAAGACTGAGCACACAAAATCACACATCAAGTAATTAGCACTTGCAAATTCACTTGTTTGTTGGGGAACAAAAAGAAATACTTAGAGTTTTGGGCATTGAAACAGGCCTGGACGAATATGAAGGGCTAATAGTTACCAGGAAGGCACTTCAAAGATAGAGTGAAATGATAGATAATTTTAAATGTTTTGCTCCAGTTCTTAAGACATGCATCTACTAAGGTTTTTTCCTGATTGATTGAATAAATACATATGAATATTATACATAAGTTATATACACTTAATAAATTTTCTTGTTAACACGGTTAGGATTATCTTAAATTAAGATGTTCTTGAAATCTGTGATGTATAAATTATATGTGTATGTATGTGTATACACACATACGCGTATATCACGATACAATGTCAGTTTGCCTAGATTACTGTATCATTATTGTGAATAGTGTAAGGTGTTTATCTAATTCATTTGTTTCTCCAATATTTGAGTCACACAATAGATTATGCAATATAAATATTTAATAGTGGAATGGATTTGGAACATCTGATCATCTAAGACAGTTCCTTATACTTTGGAAGTATTTAAAATAATATTCAGCAATTTTTTTTGTTAATTGTTAGTCTTAATGGACTAAAAGAGGGCTTTGGTTTGAAGCTTAAAGGTACATAAGTCACAGATTTATAGTTCAATGAAGTATCTGAAGATATACAACTACTGCACACCACTACTCAGTACAAGAAGCAGACCTTTGCCACAAACTCAGAAGCCCTCCTCATGCCATTTCTTAGTCATCAGCCCTACTTTGCTCCCTCAAATTATCACTACCTTCACTATAAAAATTGTTTTTTGCTCACTTACAAATTTTACAAAAAGGAAACGATACAATATTCATCCTTTTATTTCTGGTTTATTTTCCTGAGTATTGTTTCTGAGTTTTGCTAGTGGTGTTGATTTTAGAAATGTTTCCTTATTTTCACTGCCTTCAAAATTCTCTTGAGTGAATACATAATATATTAGTTCATTCTAATATTGATGTATATTTGTGTGCTGCCACTTTTGGTATATTATAAGGAATATCTTTACAAATACTTTTTGTATACATCATTTGGTAATAATATGCATGTGCTTCTCTTGAGTTTATCCCTAAGATTGAAGTTTCTAGATAATGGAATAGCTCTATATTTAGTTTAGGTAGAAATTGTCACATTTTTCCCAAGTGGCTATATTAATTTATCCTCCTACTGGTACTACATAATAATTTCCATTGCTTCACAAACTCTCTAATTTTGTTGTTATTTTTTCCAACAGTCAGTTTGGTAGATGTGTATTGCGGTTTCATACTTAATTTACGTTTCCCTGTTGAATAATGAAATTGAGTATTTTCTCATGTTTATTGGTTTTTTTGGAAATCCTCTTTTGTGAGATACTTGCTCAAGTATTCTGTCCATTTCTCTGTGAGATTGTGTGTCTTTACTTTGGAATTTTAGAAAATTCCCAATACAGTTTGAGTATAGGTCTTTTGTAGATTAAATATATGCTACAAATACCTTACAATTTTGTAGTTTGCCTTTTGACTCCTTTACTACTGTCTTTTTGAAACAGACTTTATTTCTTTATTTTTTTTTTAAAGATTTATTTATTTATGCATACAAGAGCTGGGGTGTAGGCCAGAAGCATGGGGTGGTGAGAGCACTCACCAGAGACAGAGTGGAGAGCAGAACAGACAGATCTACTGAAGTACACTGCTGAGGGGAGCAGCGGGCAAGACAGGAGAGGTCTGCTGTGCTATGTGGGAAGCTCCCTGGCTGGGGATCAAACTCGTGCTGCAGTGCCTTCAGGTAGCTTCATAGTGCTGAGACTTAACCCGTTGCACCACCAGGGAGGACCAGACTTTATCTCTTATAGCAATTTTAGGTTCACAGAAAACTTGAATATAAAATACAGAAACTGCTCATATACCCTTGCCTCCACGTGTACACAACATTCCCTGCTATCAGATTCTCATACCACGGTGGTACATTTGTTATAACTGATAAAACTATATTGACACATCATTCAAAGTTCATAGTTCACATTAGACTTCATTCTTGGTCTTGTACATTCTATGGGTTTTGACAAATGTGTCGTGACATATAACCAACCACCTTAGAGGTATCTTTTGATCAAAAGAATTTCCTAATTTTAATGGGTATTTTTATCAATATTTTTCTTATATCAGGTGCTTTTTGTGTCTTAAGACAACTGTACTTACTCTAACTTACTGAATATACTTTTCCATGTTAATTTTTAGAACTTTTATTGCTTTGTCTTTCACATTAAGATCTACAATTCTCCCACAACATAAACTATTTTGTATGGTTTGAGGAAGGACACATGATTCATATTTTTTCCTATGGTTCGCTCTATTTACTGAAAAGTTCTTATTTACCAAAAAGACCTTCATTTGTGTAGTGCCATATTTGTTAAATAAAATGGCAAGCATATCTAAGTATATTTCAGGGCTCTCTATCCTAGGGTGTTGAATTGTTTGTGTCTTTATGTCGCTACCACATTCTAAATTATGTAGCTTTATAGCAAATCCTGTTAAGCAGGAGTATAGCTCCTCTGAATTAGTTCTTCTTCCAGATACACTTATCTGTTCTTGTTCATATGTATTTCTTTATACATCCACTAGAAAAGGCTAGATTTTGTTTGTGATAACATAGAATACATGGATCAATTTAGAAAGAATTGATTTTTACAGTGTTGAATTGTTTAGGAACATGGCATGACCTTTCATTTACTTATGTCTATTTTAACTTACTTTCAGTAATTTTTTAAGTTGTGTGTATAGAGTTCTTTTATGTGTTCTATTAGATTAATTCCTAAATATATTTTGTGTTGGTATTATAAATACTATCATTTTGAAAAATTTATTTGCTTTTTTGGTTACAGAAATATATTAATTTTTAATATTAACCTCATAGGTATACTGATCTTCCTATATTTATTTAGTTTTTTTTGCATAGAATAATTGGGTTGTAGGCCAGAGGTGCAGTGTGGGAGAAGGTTCACCAGAGACAGAGCGGGGAGCAGAACAGGTGAATTTACTGAAATACACTGCTGAGGGGAGCAGCAGGTGAGACAGGAGAGGTCTGCTGTGCTATATGTGGCTTAGCTCCCTGGCCAGGGATGTAATTCAGACCTTGGGAGTGATAGTGCTGAGAATTAATCCCAAGGCCCCCAGGGAGGCCACTCAGATTTTCTGTGTCAGTTTACTTGATGGTAAATTTTTGTCCTTCCTTTTGTTGACGTTTTATATAATATTTATTGATTTGTGTATATTGGGCCATTGTAGTATCCCAGAAATAAATTCCAGTTGATCATGATGTAACAGTCACTAAATGGATTGCTGGATTTGATTTGCCACAATTTTGCCAGCGATTTTTGTACCTGTATTCACCAGAGATATTGGTGTGTAGTTTTGTTGTTGTTTTGTGATGTTCTTTTCTGGTTTTATAGTCAGGATAATGGTGACTTCATATAATTAATTTGAAGTTTTACTTCCTTTTCAATTTCATGGAAGACAGATATTAATTTTTCTTTAATAGTTTGATAGAATTCATAATGAAGTTGTTCAGAACTAGGGTTTTTGTTTTGGGGGAGACTTTTGATTAGTGCTTTCAATAGCCTTATAATTGATGGGTAGGTTCAGATTTGTTATCCTTCCTTATTTAGTCCTGCATGTTGTATGTCTCTGATAATTTGTCCATTTCTTCTAGGTTATCCAGTTTATTGGTCAAAATACTTGCATACATCCTTTGTGTTTGTGTGCTATCGTAAAATCTCTTTTGTTTCTGCTTTTATTTGTTTGTTTTCTCTCCAACTCTGAAATAAGAAATTGTTAATTTCTTTTGAACAAATAGCAACTCATGTCTAATTAAAATAAACACAGTTTTAAAAGGAAAGGGTAAATAAGCTATTAATTTTGACTCATAGTACTATTTTAAGTTTTGATAATAATAGAAAAATCTCCAAACTAGTCATTTAGAATGTCCATTGTTTATTTTAATTTCAAACTGGAAAAACATTTGACAAATGTTATATGCTATTTTAAGAATAATTGGTGGTAGGTTTCCTATGGTAAAGGGTGGGAGGATCATGTACTTCTAAAACACAATGATATAAACCCATGTTCCCTCAGTAAAAATAGAAAATAATAGGCAGTTTTGGGCTCAAATTATTTGATATTCTTCCTTTTTAAATTAATGTTAAAAGGGTGAACAACATTAGCATTCATTGTTAGTAAGCTAATGAATACTTCACTTTCCAAGCATCTTGCCTAAGAGTCATTATTTTCTAGATGAGTTTAGTCTCAATAACTATGTAAATTTCTACTTTCCATTTATATTACTAAAGGGATTCTAACAAGTAAAGTTTAATTTTGGAGATTTGCTAATTAATATCAAAAGGAAGGCAGTGTGATTAACCTGTTACTTTTATAATGAATGTGTAAAACACATAGTGTTTTGCTCAATATGGAATAGAAAATTTGAACAGTAGAGGGTGCAATTGTATTTAGTTTTGTAGTTTAGTCCCTAGAAATTAGTATTTAATCACTGTGATAAAAATGTGAAGAATGTACTGTTTGTTAAAGCTGTATACTATTTATGGAAGTTTACTTAAAATAAAATAAGCCATGTAAAGGACAAGTATAAATTTCACAATCTTGAAATACTTTGCTTAACTTTGTATTTTTAAAAAGTGACAAAATCAAAATTAGAAACTGTTGTCTAAAAATTATTTTTAACTGAATAAAATACTCTTTTTTTTTACATATAGAGAGGTGTACATATTGCAACAAGTTTTTTTTTTTAATGGAGCTTATTTTCTGTTAAACATGCATTTTTTTCCCCTTGGGATATACTCTTTCCAACGGATTATGTGTATTCATAACCGTGCAATGAGACTACAATTTCTAAAGAGAAATGGTATAAATAGGAACTTCTACAGAGAAGAGTGTACAATGTCAAAAGAGTTCTAACATTCAGGCTTTATTAAAGATACACAAGTTTACAAATCAGAAACTCACATTTCCTTTTAGAATCTGAAACAACTATACTATTGCACCATAAAAATCTTCATTTATAGAGAGATTTATGTGTATATGTACACAAAGCTTTGAATATTTATCTGCAAATTTGGCTCTTTTCTATAGATAGGGGTCTCCTCCTTTTCTCATAGGAAATGTTTCAGTTTAGTTTTTTGGTAAGTTTGACCAAAAGTACCTTTATCACAAAACCTTTATTCAAGTGCAATATACTGGAAGAAGTTAGGAAGTCTTCATACTGACATTTTGAAATTACAGGAAACACCTACTTTAGAAATACTGCTTTTTTTGCATGAAAAAATATATTCATCTGTTTTTTTATTTAATTGAAAAGCTATTTAACTTTTAGATTATTGCTAATATCCAAAGCTTAGCACTTATGTTATTAAGTTTATGATTTTGTTTGAGGATTCTGTTCTAATATTTTATAGAAAGAGCAAAAGAAAGAACATAGAGGAGACAGATGTAAGTCTGTCTACTTTAAGAATTAAGTTATTAAATTAAAAATATTTTTATAGGTACACTTGCTTTTTGAACTGTGTTAATCTGAACTTTCATAGCTGTGAATTAGATCAGATAGGACACAATAATGCTTAATAATCACAGTAAAACTTATAATAAATACTTTACTTGGGAGCATCTGCTTTCAAAATAATATCACATAACATAAATAGTTATTTAAAAGATGCATTAAGAAGGACTAATTAAAAAAAGACCAGCTCCAAATAAAGCTGTCAGCTTTTGAAGAAGTAAGCTAGAACTTGTGAAGAAACAAAATAAACTGCTACAGAACTGTTGATGCTGCCAATGTTACATAAAAGAGCAGTGAACCTTGAAGACAATATATCACAAGCCTAAAAATAAGAAAGACTCTGGTATTATTGCAATTTAAAAGTGCATGAGAAGAGCTGAAAGTTTAGGTTTAATTTAAAAAGATAGTTTGGTATCAAGAAACGGCTCTAGAAATAGTTCAAGGAGACAAGTAGAGAACATATTATATGTCTTAAGCAGGTATATATGTTGTTCAAAGGGCGATGTCTTTTTTTTTCTGCAGAGGAAAAGCAAATTTCTTTTAACTAATCCTCTCACATATTTGACTTGCCACATCTAGGAGTAAAAATGCAGGAGAGTTAAAGCGTCTATTTTCAAAGAAGTCACTGAATCATGCTTTTCATGCCACCTTTTGCTATGATGTTATAGAGAAATGTATTACCTGTATTCATTTCTAAGCTATATTTTTTTATATTGATCAATATTGACAATAAATACAGAATTATAATCATTTGCATATATACATACATATATACAAACATGCATTTATATACACCTATATTCCTGGTTAATTTACTTTTAAAGATTTATTTATTTATGCATACAAGAGCTGGGGGGTAGCCAGAAGTGTGGGGGGATGAGAGGATTCACCAGAGACAGAGTGGGGAGCAGAAAAGGCAGATAGACTGAAATACACCACTGAGGGGAGCAGCAGGCGAGACAGGAGAGGTCTGCTACATCATGTGGGAATCTCCCTGGCCAGGCATCAAACTCATGCTTCAGTGGCTGCCAGTAGCTTCATAGTGCTGAGACTTAACCCATTGCTCCACCAGGGAGACCCTCCGGATTAATTTTTATCATAATCTTTTAGTTTCGAAGAGTTTACCTAAGTTGATTATTTTGGGTGATTAGACCCACATTTCAACTACCTGTCCAATGTCAACACATATTATAAATATTTCTAAGAAGGACATAGAAAAACAGTGCTATTTAAAATTCAGACAAACTTGTGAGTTACATACTTCCTGAAAGCTGGGATATAGAGCAGCTGCCCCTCAAGGGCAGTCCTACTGAAGTTTCTGAAGCTTATGGTGCATGTACTTGTGAATCGCACCCAAGTGAGGGACGCAGCGCAGAAGTTCATATCCATATTGTCTTAAAGGGTATTTTGTTCACCTTGTTGTTTGATCCTCTTGATACGAGGGAGAAAGGGATACTTTCTGTTTATTGATGATGATATGTTGTAGACACTAAATAAATATTTGTATCCATTCATTTAGTCATAACTAAATTCACTCAATGCAATTAGTTGCTGCTTATTTTAGGTGTTGGTAGACAAAATAGACACGATTTCTTGCTTTCTTGGCGTTTACAGTCCAATGGGTCATACAGATATTTAGCAAACATCTTTGCAAATAATATATCATTATAAATTATGATAAGCACTATAATGTAAATGTATCATGGAAATGATTAAGAATGATTATCAGAGGAAGCAATATTTGAAGGAATTCATTGAATTAATGACTCAAAAGATGGAAGATGGTGATGAGAAAGTGATAGGCCTGGGATTTGAGAATAGTGAAATGGGTTAGGAGAAGGGTTTCCCAGGCAGAAAAAGAATCAGCAGTGGAAAAGCTCTGAAATGTTAAAGTGAAATTGCTTAGTGCTTGGAGAGTTATAAGAACTAAAAGGTCAGTATAACACTTATGTAATTAATTAGTCAAATTGGTCTCCTGATTTCAGTCCCATTATAATTTTCCTTTGAATATTTTCCCAACCTGAGCAACAATGCTGTAACCAAGTCTAATTTTAAAGAGAGGAAATGTGGTTATGGGTAAAATGTCAATGTTCGTTCTTCCTGTAAGTACCAAATTTGTCATATGTTCATGGTTTTCTGTCATGTCATTGGTTGTGGTCACAGACTGGGTAAATTGTGGTTTTAAAGGGGAGATACTAGTGGTTTACATTATTATTTGTTTAACCAGAACCATATGATGTGCTGCATATCTAATTACTAATTAGGAATATTACAAGTGAGAAAGATTTTTAGAATTTTTAATGAATTGTCTAATTTATCTTCAAACAATTTAACATTATATATATGCAGGTTCAACACTTCAAAGTATTAGATAAAAAACTAGCTCTTTGAATCAATTGTATATATCTACTATGTATTTATTTTGGAGATTTGCAATGTATATTAAAAAATTAAAAGTTCTGAGAGACAGTGTAGGAAGAAATCTGTTTATTGATCTTTTCTCAATGTCTTTCAAATACTTTGGACCATGGCACTCTTTTCGTTTCACTTATCACCATTTTAAGGAGCTATTGTTCTTTAGTTTGTACTTTGAGAAACTAGTGTGTTGTATATAATTTGATGGGTGACAGGTCTCAAAGTTATTGAGTTGTTGGCAAAGTTGTTCTTTTAAGTTGTTCTTTAACTTCTGGATTTAGCTGTTGTAATACTTGATACCGTTGATTTTATTATTATTATTATTATTATTAATTATTATTTGATTGTTTTCTTCATCCATTATTCCACTTTCACAATTTCATGTGATTCATTATTCTAGAATCTGAATATTGTGTAATGTGCTAATAATTTATTTTATAGATAGATTAGTAATTAAAAGACTATATACTTAGAATGATAAAATACACAATTATTTTTTAGATAATATTAATGTAATACAAATTTTTAAAGGCAAGGTTTTCAGCACATTTTTAAATACAGTTTTTCTATCTTTTGCCATAATTTTGTAGCGTTTGCCATTAAATGATAATATATAACTAAAATCATCTTTTGGCAAATTCTTAAAGTTATCATAACTTAAAAATATCAGTCTAAGATCAATTACATGAATTCAGGGACTCAAGCAGTGTTAGCATTATAATTCCAAGAGTTCTTTGTGAAGATTAGGTGTTTTCGTTCACTATATGTAAGTTGGAGGTGAATTTTCTCTTTCTCATTAATGATTTTCTTTCATATTTCAAGGATCTTTAAAACCCTGAGTTGCTGTATCTAAACAGAGAAAAAAAATTGATTTACCCTATTTTCTTAGATCTTATGAAATCTGTTGTAGTGCAAAAT
>PVIJ01005341.1:25457-105042 GCA_004024925.1 Scalopus aquaticus
TCTCTCCTATTTGGTTTCCTTATAGTCCTGTTATAAGTGAAACCATTCGATATTTTTCTCTTTCTTAATTTCACATAAGTGAAAGTGATTAGGATAGTGTGGTTAAGATGGCACACTTAGAGTGTATGCATACTTTTGAAACATATGCAAGCAAACAGACAGCCAAGCAGGGAACACAAACACACAAATGGTCCTTTATCTTCATGTGACCCACATGGTAGCACAAAAGTTTCATACGGTTTGAGTCTAAGAAGAGGCAAAATAGAACTAACAAGACATCTCAAAGGCCTTCTAATATAATTTATTATTAGCAACAAATTAAAGTGTTCTGAATTAACTTTAACAATTATTACTGAGAGAGATGAGTAGTGTTTTCATGTGAAACAAATCAGGCTTTTATGTGTAATAACAATAAAATGTCAAATGAAAGAATAGCCTAACTTTAAGAATACGCTCCGGAGACTTGGATTCTAAACTTGCCTTTGCTTCAGGTGAATCATTTAACTTCCTTGAACTCTACATTTCCTTATATTTAAAATTGGAAAGTTGAACTCTATCATTTCTATGGTGCATTTCAGTTCAAAATTTTATAATACCCATTGGTGTATAGAATAAAAACACCTCTTTTGCAGGAGATGGGGAAAGGTTGGGTGTAAAACCATGAGAAATGTTATTAAACCTTTTAATTCTCTGTATTTTGTGAGTGTCCCTGAGAGTGGCATAATGTAACTAAGTTAAATAGTGGAGGCATAGGAAATGGTATTAGGTAAGTTTCAGTTCTGTGATGGTGAGAGAGTGTTACTTGCTATCTATTGTTGGGAAGTCAGACCAGTGAAGGCTGCAAAGTGAAAATAAGCAACTGTTAGAAACCTAGATGGATTTTCCATAATGACTCTCAAATGTTATTTGAATAAAAATCATTTTACATAATGCAGTGATTCAAGATGGACACTGAATATTCAGGACAAAAACTACTAAAAGGTATAAAAGTCCATACTTTTTGTTTATATGGGGCATTGAAATCATGTTACTTTACATATGGTTATTTTTGTTAATTTATATGTTTTTTAACTTATTTATTCATTACTAGCTCTTTGGACATATGTCTTTTTAATTTAAGCCTGAATTACTAACATTTGATGTGTTTTTACCACCAGGTTACATGGCTATGCTTTGAAAAATGAATTTAAAAAAACCCAGTCTAGAGCAGGAAGAAATTATTGAATATTTTCTAAAAATATACACTGGGCAAGATAACTGATAAATTTAGAGTTGGTTATAAATACATAGTGAATACATTCATCTTATGGACCCTAAACTAGGCTACATCCTTGTTCCAAAGGTAATGCTTTCAGAAACATAGGCCCCTCCCTTTGGCTCTGCATTGATATTAGCTTGTTCATCAGACCTCTACTTTGTCCATTATTAAAGGTGGATTTCTGGGTTTTTATCTCAAAATGATTGTATAAAAGTCATAATATCAAGAGTTTATTTAAGCTGAATTCCATTAAGTCCATGAACTTAATTGTCCATTAAGTTAATGAGAGTGAAGATATCTAAGAATTTCCCTAAGTCTTTTTACCTGCACTTTTCCCTCTCCAAATCTCTGCTATTCTCACAGTATTAAACAAATCTCATGATATCTTTCCTTACCTAATTCATTCATTTCACTTAGTAACACATTTCATTCTAACTTCTCTTTATTGTGTTTTTTATATCTTCAGTACTTTTTCACCTTAACAATGTTAGTAAGCTCAGTAGCAAAACATTGTTTTATTTTTTACCTTAAATTTTGATTACAAAATATGTAGGAGGAAAATAGCCAAATTATATCATCTGTTAAATGCTATTTACAATAAAAGCAATAACAAACAAATCATTGATTCCAAAGTTGTTCTCTTATAAGTCACATGATATGAAATAAGCTTTTTCAAAAGCAAAATGATTTTGCAATTACTTTTGAATATTTTGTGGCAAATATTGAGGTGCTGGGAAAAGATGCTTTTGTAGAATTGATTCATTAACTTAGGAAATCATGAGCATTTAATATACTTGAAGAATCACTGAGATGGAACTAAGAGAGTGTATTTAATCAGAGATATAGTGATGTTGTATACTCATTTATATATTCACTGGACTTAAAATGCACTAATCTTTTACATTTAAAGTTTATTTCATGCATTTAAAATTTTTCCACTTGTGAAAAAATATAGAAAGTCTAATATTTTTCTTTGTAAAGTCTTATTTCTTCTGGTCTCAAGAAATGACAACTAACTAAAGAAGATAAAGAAATGTCCCTTATGTTAGATAATACATGGGTTTTCACAAGCACTAGTTTAGACTGAGGTCCAATAATAACTTACCATCATCATTTTAAACTGTGGAATATCAGAATTCATTTCAACTAATATTAGGCATGACACTAATTTGGTATTAAACTCTAAGTACATTAGCAATTATGGTACAAAGCACTATTACTTTCCAAGTCTCTGCAGTAAGTTTTTCATCATTAATGGTTTATGCTTTTCCCCCCCTTTACATGTAGATCTTATCATTCATACTAGTATGATTTCAAAACTGCCCAACCATTGGAATTTTTATGTGATTCAAAATATACATTGCCCAGGGTCAAATGATTTCCCAAATACTGTCATGAGACTATTTTAATTCTACAGGAGTTAATCAAATACTAGGTGTTTGAATTGCTGCACTTAATTTATAGGAAACCAATCTGTCTAAATTCCTTATTTCTATATAAACAACAAACCTAAAGAGAGCTTTGAATCCTTATCTAACAACAGAGTATAATTAAAATTCTCTTGTCTGACTCATCCCTTTTTACAGTCCAAGCACAATTCCTGTGGTGCATTATTATGATTTGAAATAGGATGATTGCTTTCCTAAAACATATTCATACAAACAAATATGCAAATGGGTTTGTAATATCCCCCCCCAAACCCAGGTATTCCTTTGTTTTACTTTTCTATCAGTAACTTTTGAAGCAAATAGTGAAAATATAAAATAAAGTGATTCAGCAGTCCCGTTTTCAATATGGTGACCAACCATAGTGGTTGGCCCATCACCAAGGGGTACTTCGGACTTCACTTTTAATACCAGGATAGTCCCAAGCACTTTTAGTATTAAAACCAGGATAATCCAAGTCAGGTATCATTTGGTTACCCTGAACCAGAATGAAATGGTGCCTAAATAAAGATGGCTTTATGAAAAGAAACTTTTTAATCTTGCTCCTACCCTTTCTGGCTTTTTCAGTTTTCTCCTCCTTCTACTTTCCTGAACCAAAGTCAGGCTACCAAAAAGTCAGGCTACTTTCCTGAACCAAAGTCAGGCCTGTAGAAGGCAGTGAGGGGCAGGAGTCCGAGGTAAAGGATTGAGCATCAATCAAATGGTCTGGATTTGAAGCTAGGCTTTGCCATTCATTAGGTGGGTGATTCTGTGCCTCCATTTTTAAAAATATAAATGGAGATAATAATGTCTAACTTCTAAGGATAAATGAAAAATGCCTGTTATGCACTGAGAATTCAAGGAAGTTAGTTATTTTTATTGTGATCTTGATTATGAGCAATTTATGTCTACATATCTATACACACACACACACACACACACACACACACACTGACACAATGGCAGTAGAAAACTTCATATGTAGGACTCTTCCAGGATATACTGCATCCTCAGGATAATAGGATGACCAAATCACCAGAGTTCATTTGAGGCTAATTATGTTTTTAGTGAAGGATGATACATTCTACAGACTTTAAAAAAAAAAAAACAGCATATTATGACAAAAATGGATTATTGAATGTCTCACCAAGTGATTCTGAGATTCCATTAAGGAAGACATAATTGTTCTCAACCTTGGGGGTTGGGTATAAAATTGAAGAGCTGTAGTTTGGTTTGACTACTATAAAATTTTGCTTCCATTAAAACTGTAACAAAGATAAGACCACTAGAAGCAATTTATGAATTGACTATGGAATTCAAGTGTAAAATTAAAATTTCATTGTTCTAGTTGTTAGCATCTAGCATCAAGACCTCATCCAGATATGCAGTGGAGGAGAACTGGTTTTATGCTGTTGTAATCAACTCCATCAGACTTGGGGTAACCATTTTCTAATGAACAGAAACTGGATTTCTGTCTGATCTTTGATGTAGTAATTTAGTCAATTAATTTTACTGACACATGTAGTAAAAATTTTATGATAAAATTTATCTGTTGAAATGTAATTGTAGGATCTTGATTCTTCACATAAATCTATTTCCAATAATTACCAAGTGAGTTCAAAACATAAGTAAGAAAAAATTGGAATCACTGAAAAGGTTGCTATGGAAAACAAGGCCACTTTAGATCTAAACAACTGACAAGAACATTGTGGAAAATCTTATTTCAGATATTTATTTGATTTTTTGAGAATAGATGGAAAAGTTTAGAGTTCTCTGGATTTGCATATAGAATCATAAAGATTTAAGGGAAAATTATTTTCAAAATATAGGTTAATATAATCAAATATGTATGTTTATATTTCGATCACCTTTTATAGTGTAAATCAATAGTAAGAGTCACTATCATCTCAGCAATTTGTCCCTTTTGCATTTGTTACAACAGCCTTTTGACTCTGCATACTGAATTCATCATGAAATATATTTTGTAGCACAGGAATTTGATTTAAAATGAAAATGTAACATGACTACATGCTATAATTGCATGTAGATATGATAAATAGTGAAAAATATTCACAAAACACAGAGTAAAAAAAACCTCTCTGCTGTTCAAAATACATGTATAGTTTTGGTTACAGTGCTACTTTGGGGTGAATGTTTAGTTTCTATTTTCCTTTGTATATGTAGACAAGCTTTGTACAAATGAGGAACGATCTTTTCCACTTTGTGCTGCTCAAAAACATTAAATAACTCCACTGAAACCTCAAATGAACCTTACAGACAGAGCCCTGCTTATAATTTGCCTAATGATGTCCCCTATTCATTGTTTCTGATATATTTTTAAATGCAAACTTTTGGCTTCATGTACCCTGACAATAGATCTATAGAAAAAGAGTAATTTAGTTTTCAAAATTTTCCCATGGAATTAAAGAATTCCCATAGGTTAGTAAGATAAGAATTTGGCCTTTTGCCTGGGAGAAGGGAAATGTCATGGAAACCCTTTTAGAATCATCATTTATATGAAGCCACGTTGCTTCCACTTGGTTTATTTTAATTACGACAACAAAACTCAGAACTATTATTTACTACTGTCATTTATTACAAATGAAAATGTTTTGGAAATTATCCACTATATATTGCATTCTGAAGTAAATGCACTTCCAAAAATGTTTGTGTTGGAATAAATTGTTTTATGGTATCTATACTAAAGATTAGATAATAATCTGTGGCAGAATGTTTAAGAGTGTGTAGCCTCTGTCATTTACACTTCTAATAACACTTGGATTCAGTTTGTTAACATGTCTTTAGCTACCTCATTTCTGTTCTCTCTCTCTCTCTCTCTCTCTCACACACACACACACACAGACACACACACATGCACACGCGCTCTCTCTCTCTTACTCACTCTTTTTATCTGATATGGAAAATGCCTATTTAAAAGTAAAAGTGAGAAAGTCTTTTGAGATTGATATATGTGTCCTTGGAAGTTTAGATAGTGAATAGTTCTGAAATGCAATTCAATTTTAATTTATTTCATTTTAATACTAAGGAATGGCCAAATAGAACACTGAGGATAATAACATGGGGTTCCCAAGAATAGTATTAAAAATTTGCTAATTGAGATGCTAGAAAATTGGATGGGTTGGTAAAGATGTGGATAAATATTAAGACTTAAGATAAACATTAAGCAAATATTTGGGGATTCTAAAAATGTGCTATGATGATGGGATAATTATCTTGAATAGAAAAGAAGCTACCTGATTGTCATCATTTTAGGAAATATTGAGTGGGTAGAGATAGGAATGGGTAAGTGTGGGATAGTATAGTGTACAATTTAATGTAGCTCAAGTAGGTTCCCTATTCTATTTACTTTATGATTTTCCTCCTTCAAGATTTATGCCAGGGCTGCTTCTGCCATTCAAGTGGAAAGATGCAGTCCTGACAGCTTCCGCTTTAATATTTTAAAGGTATGGTTCAACTCCAGGTTGAACTCTGTGGAGCTCAGCAGTGAATCCCCCTCCCATCCAATCAGCAATGATGAACAAGGCCCATCCATAACTATTCCCACTTACACTAGTTAAAGTGGAAGGGTAATGGATACTCTAAGCAGTCCTCAGGCCCAAACTGATTTTTGGCCTGTGCCCTTAAAAGAGTTTTATTAATCAGATTTGGGAAGGGGCAGAAAGGGGAGTAATTAGGAGAAGGCAGTGCCTAAGGGGAAAAGCCCCTTCCTCCAGAGGTACCTGCAGGTAAGGGGAATCCTGCTTAGGCACCTACTGGCTCTCATCTGCTGAAGGGCAAGTTTCTTTTCAAGCCACCTGTGTGAGATGCTCCCATGGGAAAGGTGGAGTGGGAGAAGGGAGAACTCGGCCACAGGGTTCAGGAGCCTTTCTTAATGCGCCTAGTAGTCAAAATTCTTCCAGAACTCAGAGCCTTTAGGAAGCAGAGTCCGCTTCGCTCTCCCCGGTTACCAGAATTGTGGCCCGACCTCCAGAGGAAGGCTAGGCTCTGGAACCGGCTTACGCCTCCCCAGTTTGCGCGGGTCCTCCCTGTCCTCTCCCTCCCACCTTCCCACCCCCAAAGTAGTGCTCCCGCCTCGCTCCGCCTGCAGATCCCCCGCGCGCCCCAGAGGTTTATCAGGCTCCCCACACACACACGCCGGCTTCCTCTGGTGCCCAGCGCGAGTGACCCGGCACACCAGCCGCTGCCTCCGAGCCCCCGTCCAAGTCCCCTGTCCCACTCCCCGGTGACATCGCTTCGCGGCTCTGCTTCCCAGCGCTGCGGTGCCCACCGCCTTTCAGGTTTAATCAGGGCTTGGACCTGCTGTTTTGCTCATCCCCGCGCTCAGCCTCTCAGCCTCGAGAAGTGGAATCTGCACTGAAACTCTCGGTGGCTGGAGCCGGCGGACTGGGCATGCTCAGAAGCCAGGGCTGGCTTTGGTCTCAAGTAGGAAGCTTTTGCACTCGGGAGGCAGCGGCGACTTTGGGGAAAGTTGATCAGAGAGGGGAGGAAGCCCCAAGACGCGGAGCAGCAGCAGGAAGGAGCCCCCGGCAGCCCGGAGGAGCATGGGCACCCTGCGGGATTTACAGTATGCGCTCCAGGAGAAGATCGAGGAGCTGAGGCAGCGGGATGCTCTCATTGATGAGCTGGAGCTGGAGTTGGATCAGAAGGACGAACTGATCCAGAAGCTGCAGAACGAGCTGGACAAGTACCGGTCGGTGATCCGACCGGCCACCCAGCAGGCGCAGAAGCAGAGCGCGAGCACCTTGCAGGGCGAGCCACGAACCAAGAGACAGGCGATCTCCGCTGAGCCCACCGCCTTCGACATCCAAGATCTCAGCCATGTGACCCTGCCCTTCTACCCCAAGAGCCCACAGTAAGCGGGGTTACGCGCCGGGTCCGTGTAGTACCCTGTCGGTGGGGAGCTGCGGGTCTCTGTATTGTCTGTCGGCCCCCGCCCCTCCCGCTTGCCATGTCTGTCTTCATCCTCAGAAATGTTTCATTTTAATGGGCACTTCTTGTGGGGCTGTGCACGTTTCTGAGAGCCAGACTCGCTGCACCTATGTCGCCTTGTGTCTTTGTCAGATGTCAAGCTGTATTTTTTAAATGTGGATATCCATATACATTCATATGTGCCACCTACTGTACATAGAGTTTGAACACTCCCCAGGTGTGTGTCCGGCTGTGTGTGTGTGTGTGTGTGTGTGTGTGTGTGTGTGTGCATGTAAGAGGAATAAAAAGCCCCATTTCCCTAATGCCTTGGTAAACCTGCCCAGCTGGAAAATCCTAAATGCGGGCTCATCAGACTTGAAATGAAATGCGTCTGTTATCACCCTTACTTTCTAATGCTTTTGTGGCTCTCCCGGATTGCTCTACATGCTGGCGATTCATGCCGGTACCCTTCAAACCTGATGTTCCATCATCATCAAAGTGTCAAAAAATAAGCAAATACGCATGTAAAAGGGAAGATTTTTTTTTTATTTCCTGAATTGGATGACATTTACAAACCGCAAATGGAAGCCTGCTCTGTTGATTTTTTTAAAAATATATTTTTTATAACATCTGAGGTACAATATTGCTGTTTTACCTTAAGGAACTTGCATAATGTTACTAATGGGGCACCTACAGGGTCAAATGAAGTAAACTTACCTTTATTGACAATGTAGACACATTGTTTGCCTTACTCCTGGGCTCTGATGCAAACACTGTGGTATTGTTCTAGCATTTGAGAGAACTGTGTAGTTCTGATGACAGTGGGCTTCATAACTTGGGTGGGAAAATTGAATGAAACTTGCTATACACCACTCAACTCAGAGTCCTAAACTGGTGTGCTTGTTACATACCACTTTACTCAGATCGTAAAGTGGCAGACACATGAGGTTAATATAGAATGAGGTAGAGCACCCAGATGAAAGATGCTTTTAATTAACAAGTAGTGATATAATTGATAAAATGAAGGATTTTTCTACTCTATTCCTAACTACATTACATTGACTAGATGTTATATAATAATTCAAGGTTCCTTGGAATCTTAACTAAATGCTCCTTTTGTATGTATTTTATTTCCGTGAGCTCGTGAGTGTATACTAATTATACTTTTGAAAACTTTGAGTTGTGCATATACTTGTTGGTTCCTGTAGAGCATTTACTGTTCTTCATACAGGTTTTTCTTTAAAAGGAGTTTGTATTTCTGTGAGAGCATGGGGAAGAGATAATAATGGTAAACATTTCTGAGATTCTGACCTCACTGAGTTGTCCCTATAGTTCAGATTAAGGTCTGCTTAGGAAACTCAAGTGATCTGAATCCACTTCAAGATTGTCTGGTAAATTAATTTGCAGTCTTGACATGCTTGCCTGTTTTAGCTAACGAGATACATGGCCATCTCTCCTGGGCCAAGTTTTGCATAATGAAAAAATAACTCAAAGACAGCTCTCTGCATCTTTAAGCATTTTTAGGATCTCATTTTAGTATCTGCAGGATTTTGGAGTAACACAGAGCAAACTCGGCTTTTATAAAAAGAGCATTTTAATAGGTTTTATAATGAAGCATGATCATGCCAGCTGATAACTCCAGCTAAACATTCTATCATAGAAGATCTAAAGGAATCAAGGCAGTAGGGAATGAACTGTAGAATGTGGTAAGTTTTAGATGCCTCTTAGTACTTGACATGTAGAATAACTTGATTTTTTTAAAAGTCCGTGGTAGAAAAAGAAATTAGTATGGAACATAGTTCACAACATTCTGTTATAATAAACATTTTATTAAACAACGCTGTGTGTTGATATTTATTTAATAACTTGTCCTTTAAAAAGTCAGCTATTAAGGTATCGCCATCATGGTTTTGGTGATTCTGAAGGATTATATTGAAGAAAATTATAGGATGTCTTCCAAGCTTAAATAATTTTGGAAAAACATCTGTTCTTTTTTCACACTTACATAAAGAAAACTAAAATAAAATTGGCTTAAGTAGTTGATTGTACCTTTCCTAAGAAAGAGAGGAGTACATTGTATGCAAAGTGATTATACTTTATGCCATTCGAATGATTGCACAAGATAGCTCCATAAAGAATCAGGAAAACTTGCCAAACCAAAGAAGACTTTTTTTTTGAATTTCAATTAATTTTCGTATAAACAATTTGATCACACAGACTTACTGGCAACAAGTGTTTATGTCTTTATATTTCATTTTTAGTGCAACTTAAATTTAGCCCTCTTTCTTAAACTTACAGATTATAAATTCAAATTAAACAGAAGCCATCTAAATTGTTTACATTAACTTCAGAGTTACATTCATGTTTCCCATTCTCTTTCCATTAAATGTAGGTAACTGTCCAGCTAATGTTCTGCTCTATTGTCTGGTATATGCAAAATGTATGTCTGCTTTTTGCTTATTGAGGTTCATTCTGGGGACTATAATTTTTTAAAAAAGTTTGATTTTTAGGGATTTTGATTGTTTAAAAATAGTGTAAAATGTAAACTAACTAATTTACTTAAATTATCCTAATATTTTGGTTTAGAATGTTCCTTTTAGCCTGGGAATTATGCGGACGGTCCTATAAGATTCCAGCATAGAGCTAGGATACTGCTGCTGCATTGCTGAGGTGGGGGAGTATTTGCATTTGTCTCTTCCGCACCTGTATAGACATTTCCTTTCAGCCCCTTTTCTGTTATCAGCATGAAGCAAAGAACTGATATAGCAAATTGGAATCTAAATTATGCCACCAACAAATACCTACTTGAGGATGTAAACTGTAGATTTTGAAGTAAATTGAATAAGTAAACTTTTAAAAATGAGAACATGTCTAAAAATTCCCATTATATGAGATAAGAAACTTGTTGATTATATATATTGAATGGTCCTAATAGATTTTAAAAGTAATTTCATTTCATAATATTTCATATCTGAAAATTGACTCTGTAATATGTTAGAGCATTCTGTCTCTTGTATTTTGAACTGAACCTTTTGCCTTTTGTAAATAGTCTCAAATCCTTTCCATTTTATTGCCATAGGGTTCTAAGTCATTTTAGTTGGGCTGTGTAGACTTGACTTCTTATCAAAAGTTGTTAGCACTTCTCAAGATTGTTAAGTTTTTGCTTTTCTCCTTAGAGGATTTCAGAGAATGTGATGACTTATTCTGTGTTACTTTCTGATTGTGAAATTTTTTGAAAGCGCTGAGGATGAAAGGGAATATATTTTCTGATTTTTATGGAGACATTAATTTTAAAATGTGATAATAGTACACCTTGAGAGAAGTGGAATCTCCTAAATTCTGAATATTAACTTCTTTAGGAAGTTGAGGGAATTCTAAAATTCTGCTGCTATCATAGATGGCATAATATTCAAACATAGGTTTCTTCAAAAGCAACTGTTAAAAATGTACCCTACAGCTCAGTTCAGTACTTTCATTGGATGTCTGCCATGCATGAGCTATCTGAGGCTTTAGAAGTGAGAGGTAATTAAGATTCACCACCAAGGAGTTAACAGGGAGTTAACAATATTGCATAAGTAGATGTTCTAGAAAGTAGAATAAGGTAAGTCACACAGGAGGTACCTGAAACAGTTTGTAACATAGAATAGAGCCCATTTAGTATTATGATATTAGAAGTGGAGGTATTTAAAGTAAATATTTGAAAGATAGCTATGCTTTAGGTGAGTGGTGATAGGATGAGAGGAAGTGGGGTGGGAATAGGGAGGAGCATCAGCAAAGGGACAAGACAGCAAAGGAAAGCAGAGGGCGCATCAGGGAGTGACAGCAACTGGTGGCTGTAACAGAATACTGTGATGGACTGGAGGAAAAGCATATTTAGGGCCGAGAATGAAAATCTGTTTCGATATTATAAAGTAGTTGAGAGGGCATGAGGGCATTTCTGCTTGGCTTTAGAATTCTGTGTGTGTGTGTGTGTGTGTGTGTGTGTGTGTGTGTGTGTGTGTGTGTGTGTTACACTGAGTACTAACCTATTGGTAAAGCTCTGAATCTCTGAATGTGGTCTAATCTTTCACCTCCACCAGGATAATAACCTGATATTATCCTGATAATAACCATAACTAGGTAAATGCATTGAATTCAACCAAGCAGCAGATGATTAAAACTTTTAAAGAAACCAATTTTTTTCCACTCCAACTGTTTTCATTGAAAATAATCTAATTTCATGCCACAGAGTAGCATTGCAGATTCCTCACATACCTAGGTGAATGGGACAGAGATGAGAATTGAACCTAAAGTTGGTTTTTGAAATTTATCTTTCTTGTTTTTTGTGGAGGAGTTAAGTTCCAACTTAATGTCATTCTGATAGACTTTCCAATTTAAGTTTGATTGCTAATTTGATGTTTCAGTCTATGCAATAAAATGGAAGTCGTGGGAGTCCTAATAAAAATGTATGAGTCCAGGTTACTGGAACCCTTTTAGGGTATTTTGAAGCACAGTCAAGTTGCATACCCCTAAAATGGGGCTTAAAATAAAAATACTGACAAGCCTTTAAATAGAGTAGTTCTAGAGACTGTCTGAGAATATGAATGACCAGCTTCCTTGCTCTACTGTGCCACGTTTCCACACTCCCATCAATTGTTATTTCACTAAAGAGTTGGGTTTGGATTCCTAATGGGAGAGGATAGAAGAAGACAGAGGAGGTTTCTATTGTTGCTGTTTGCAGGTTATAAGGCATATGGACACATTTTTTTTTCCCCCTGTCTGCCTAGCAATGAGGGTCTCTATGGTATCCTAGCAACCAGATTGGAACACCAGGCTGCTGCTCTTTCTGCCATCTCTACCAAAGGTGCTGCTGCCCATCCCAGGGAACTGGGCCTGTTGCTACCACCCCAGACCCTCCAACTTGAAACCTCCCAGTGTAGAAAATGCAAGACAATATGATAAATAAGCACATGCTAAAAGCAGCACTTACCAGTATGCTCAACAGCTTATTATGCAATCACATCTGTGGCACTTTGAATCCTAATCTGAATTGTTGAGCTGGTGCTATTTGCCACCCCTTGCCTAACAGCCCTTCCTTTTTCCTAGCGCTCACCCTTCTGACACCAGTTCCACTTTTTCCTCACCACCTTCTGTAATGACTGCGTTAGTGTGCATCTTCTTAAAAATTTATTTTCTGAAAAGTTAAATATGTGCAGCCTGTTTGAACTCTCTAAGTATAATTTTGTCTTTGAGAGCAGAGGAATGTTCTCCCTCCAAAACTGTGCAGTAAATATAAACAAGAGCACAAAAACTGCAGCTACAGAAAACAGATGTTTCCCAAAAGGTGGGACTAATAGTATACTCTCAAAAGTGTCTTGTTTGGGAATGGATTTTGTAATCATAGTTATTAATATGAAAAAAGCAGGAGAGTAGAGTGGGAAGAAGAGATGTGTCAGAGAGACAGGAAGGGCAAAGGGAGAAGAGCATTGTTAAAGCTTTACGTTGTGAAGAGTAATGGACTTTGTGGGTGACTAAATAGGGAATGAGGCCAGAACAGAATTTGCAATCAGGAGGGTATTTTTTGGGTGAAGATAGTCGGAGAGGAGGCACCCACATTGGAGTATGGTTAAGTCTTATCTCCTCCAGGCATGGGAACTGTACTGGGATTTAGCAGAAAATTATTAAGGTCATTCCCTTTCAACCAGCGTTTGTTTGAATCTCCTCTATTATCCTTTTGAGGCATCCCTTAATCTGAGACTAGTGAGGTCTTTGTGCAAACCATAGTATAGAGGGAAGGAAGAGGAAAGCCAATAGGTGTATTTGTGTTTCTAAAATCATGGGTCGGAATGAGAGCGCCTGTCATGATCATAATGCCTCACAATTTATTATGCACTTACTTTGTGTCAGACATTGCATTCTATGTTTCCTCTGGATACTGACTGTTAATACTCAAACAACCTTGGGAGGAAGATTTCAGATTATCCTCATTTCATAGCACTGAAGTATAGGACCCCAAAGCTCAGAGAAGTAACTTGCCCAAAGTCACACACTTAATACAAGGCTGACTCTGAATGTGAACTCCAGAGCTGTTTTCCTTAGCCACAAGGATCTTTTGCTCCCCTCAGGGATGGTGGGGTTAGGTCATTGCACTAAAAAACCAAAAACCAAAACAAAACAAAACAATCCCCCCCATCTAATTAATAATGTATAGGCTGTTCCCAGGTGAGTATCTGTTCACCAGTAATTAAATAGGAAGCAGAAGTACTATGGGAGAAGTGGAAAAAATGAGATACGACAGTGCTTTCCAAACTTTGTTATGTATCAGAGTTATCTCGGGAGCCTCAGTTGTACCACTAAGTGATTAAAATCAGAATGTCTGTGGGTGGAAGCCAGGTTTCAGTATTTTTTTAAAGATTTCCTAGGTAACTCCATGTGATGCAAAATTCGGGAAGCAATTTTATGAGACAGCAAGATGTATATGTGTTTGTACGTGTGTTTAATCACAAAAAAGGGCCATGATAAACTTCCCATTTAAATTGTATGTTTCTATTGGCTAAAATCGTTAAGCCTTCAGAAGAACCTTCAGAACCATTAAGCTTACAAAAGGAGTAATTTTGGGTTTCTTTTTTGCACCAAATTGAAGGTGTATACTATTTATGTATTGTGACTTATTCTTCCAAATAAGTAATCAATACTGACCCATTGGTTCTCAACCCTGGCTGTATATTATCATCACTTAGGGAATTTTAAAAATTATCTTTCTTCCATGTCTCCTCCAGAGACTCTGATTTAATTGTCCTGGGGTGGAAGTGTAGGAATGTTCTTTTAGGTGGTCAGGAGATTCTAATACACAGCCAGGGGTGAAAGTCTCTTTAGTGGCCCATTATTTGAATTCTTATTCTTGGGGAAAGCACTTTCCTTGGTCCATTTTCACCAGCCCAAGTCCCCTGCTTGTAGTGGAGTCAGGTAGCTCCAGCTCCCCAGTCTCCATAGCATCTGGACCTGTGTGTTGCACTGTGATCTCTGGGGTTACCTGCGTATGGGCTTGGCACATACGAAAGGTGGCAGCTGTTCTGTTCAGTGGGCAAGTACGTTTCCTCTTTCCTGCCACCCGTGAGTTCTGGCCACTGTTCAAATATGACACACATTTGAATCAGCTATCATCCCAAGTTTGTTTTCCACTCTCACTGGAGGCAGCTGCCTCATTAGCCCTCTGTTTCCTTGGGCCCCAGATGCTTCTATGAAATGTGAAGTTTAGGAAGGTAGAACAATGCTGAGCCCCCCTTGGAAGAGAACTGACTTGTAGCTCCTCTCCTTCTGGTATGTGATGTCTCTGCAGCCAGCTCCAGTTTTTTTCCTACAGATATTTTATCCTTTTAAGGCAAACAGCCTGAGCTTAGGCTGAGGAGTACTTTCCAAGGAGGCTTCAGAGAAAGCAGAGCAAGCACATCAGACTCTCAGCTCCCTTTCCAGACAGTTTGGTTTGAGTGAGTAGATCTGGGCACTGATGGCAGAGGAGAAGCCTGAGAAGAGACACCTGCAGTAAGACTCTCTGTGTGTCCCTCAGGAAGCCTTCTGGGGGACATTGGAATCCTTAAACTCCATTGTCACAACCTCACTGCTGCCCCCATTGCCAGCTCTTCGTGCCCTCCTTCCTGTGTATTCTTTCCCTCCTTCCTGTGTATTCTTGTTAAAGAACTCTTCAAGACGTTCCTAATTGTCTCTGATAGGAGCCTATTTACATTTGTAATTTAATCATTATCTTCTCAGGTGTGAGGATCAGCCAATATAACACTTTATATACACGATGAAAATGGCTAATATAATTGCAAATACTTTTTGGTAAAATAATCTTCTTAGAATGGGAATCAGTGAAAAGCTTTCTTGTCTCTTATCCCTTTCTTCTAAAGTATGAAAATGTGTTCAGCTGATAGATAGCATGTTAAAACAGAGTGGCTATAATAAAGCCGACCAGAGGATTGGGGACATTAATGACTCAGGGAAGTTAATCATAAGGAAAATAAACACTTTCATTATGAATCCAGCTTTTTGTCATCCATTTGGCTACTGGACCTAAGTGGGAAGGATAAGAGGAATTAATAACAATGAACATGACCAAAACATATATTCATTTATGTGGCCTTCGCAGTTCAAAGAATAATGGGCATGACTTGATGGTAGGACATTGGGAAAAGATCTGTGTCTTAGAATTCTTATATTCTCAGAAGATGGAGATCAGTCTAGAAAAAAAAAAATCAGTGACAATTTAGTGCCAACAGGTAGTACTTTCAGTTGCCTCAGAAATAAAATGATGTTAATTATAATGTTAATTACCTTTGCCTGTCTAAAGATCACAAACACTAATTAAAGTACACCAGAACTGCTTTAAGTCAAGTGCAGTTTCATTGATTTCTGTATAGAGGTGGAGTAACAAGCCCAACCATAAGCCTCGGTACCTTAAATTATTAATATATGTCAAAAAGCACATCCCCTAATGCTGTTGACCTTCCAATGTTCAGTTTTATTCTTTCACTTCTAAACCATACCTGCTCTTTTGAAGTAGTATTGCATTTCCTTGAACATGAAGTAATTATAGTATCAGCCAGTCAGTTAATTTAGTTAATTATATTAAATGTCAGTGATGACAAATAAACCTTAGTTAAGCAAAATACTTTCGCTAGTTTCTGAACCAATTGTATTATGATATCAAGCTTTTCACCAGATCTGTGCCAAGAAATAATGAGATAATGTGAGGGAAAATCATCTCCTTCCTGGGCATATTGTATAACATCTTAATGGTCCAGCTCTATCAATAAATTGTGGTTTTGACAGTGCTTCTCAGACAGAACTGAGAGGAAAGCAAAAAAAAAAAAAGAAAAGAAAAGATTGTCATGAAAAGAAAGAAAGATGGGAATTTTTTTTGGCCCCTCTGGCCTTGTTATTGCTGATGGACCGGAGAGCGGTTTGACTGGACAGTCCCTCGCCTGCACGTGGTTGACAACATGCTGTGCAAGTTAGCACAAGTCTGTACTTCCATCTTTGTGAGCCGCACTTTGCCTAAATCATGATGACTGAGTAAAACGTCCTCTATGATGGTGAGGCAGAAAAGATGACCTTATTTAATTTTTTTCTGGTTTGATACAGTGTCACCACATCCCTTACAGAGGAATAGTTAACATCTGGAAGTACTACTGTGTAAATATGTGGGGGTAACTCATTATGTCAGTGGGAGAAGAGAAAAAAGAGAAAAGATGCTGTAGAATAAAACCTAGAGGTCTACCTCATGTGTTGTGGGTCATGACATTTGATGTGAATCCCGGTCTTCATTATAGGTCCTCACTACCCTCTTATTTAGGGACTAGTGGAGGGTACCAAAACATAAAAGAGTAAACCTGTTGACAGATAAGTAAGTAAAATAAGTAAGTACTTATCTTAGAAAAGTAAGAGTAGGTTTTGCCTGGATGATCCATTCAGTGATGTCTCTTTATTTAAGCAAATGGACTTAATAGAAGTTTTTCATTCTGAATTGTTAGAGGAGAATCTTTTTTCTCTCCATAGGGTATGGTACAATACAAAATGAAAGAATTGCTCTAAGTTTCTAGCCATTCATTTACTGCTTTCTACAAATGTAATACTGAATGACATCATGCATTTGTATGAGTAATGTTTCTTGTTACAAATCTGAAAAGACAGAACATTTTGAAAGAAGCTATGCTGTGGCTTTAAAAATTATAGTGGTAGCCTTAATCAGGAAATAGTCACTTTTCTTCAAAATATCACTTCAGATTTATTGTTGTTCTTCATAAAAGGAAAATATGACATGAAAAATTAATCTGTCTGACTTTGCCTTTCAGATGTTTTAGCCTTACTTAGTATGGAGACCTTCATTCTCTTCTTGGAAAATAGAAACAAGAACTGAATGATTCCTTGTTCATGTACACTGAATGAAAGAAAGCTACATAGATATTACTTTGAAACAGTTCTCATGAAAGGAAATGGTAAATAGATACAATTTAAGTTTGCTGTTTACCACATATTTGTATTAACTTCTTACCACCTCTATATATTTCATGAATTTATCTAGTTCTTGCTTTCTTGTTTCTTTGTTTAAGGTATTAAGATGTTTATTTCCCCCTCTTTTTGAGTTTCAGTGGGAAGTATCTAACCTAAATATAGTGGGGTTTTTGATAGACAAAGACTGTAGTCTGTGACCTTTGAAATATTAAATAAAGAGAAAAGCCTCCAGAAATGGAGTATTTAGGCACTTAGAAACATTATATAGGTGTATTGAGTATTTGTTTACATGTTTCTGAATAATTATAAGGAGGTTTTGAGAGTTGGGATATCCTATTATTTTCATCAAGTTATATATTCTGTCTGTAATGTAATCATGATATTTTAAGCCATCCAGAGTTATCCTTTCATACTCTCAGAAATGAAGCAATCAAAAGAACTAACACTGAAATATTTTGGTGAAGATACCAACATAAGATATGCACACATGTGAATTAAGTGGAACTTGTCAACAGAACCTTCATTTTAAATTATAAAACAAAACACTAACATCACAGAGGAGGCTACCTTTTTCAGCCGACCTACCTGCTGTAGCTGTTCTTATCTTTTGCTTCCACCACTGAAATCATTTGCTGTGTAAAGCATCCATCATTACATAGCAGTGCTCCATCTTCAGGATTCCTGAGAGTTACCGTCAGTGAGATCGATGGAAAATAACACAAGTATACATTTGTTTATCTTGGTAATAGTGACTTTCTCTGTGAGATGAACTTAGACGTTATTAAATATTATCTAGCTGAACCCTTGCTAGTGAGCTTTTAAATCATCTGTGGCAGTACCCTTCTCCCCCTTCTTGATTTTTATTGCTAGTTTTCAAAACTTACAGTTCAGTTCTTTGCTTCAACATTATGTGGGGGATGAAGATAATATAAAAACTTCCCTTGCTCAAAGTAAGCTCACTTTTTTTTCCTTCATCATTTTTCTTCTAGACACAGAGAACATTTTTTTTTATCTTCACATAAATTCTTTATAAAGTAAAGGCAGTTATTATTACTTTTTAGCCTTGTCTTTAATGGCCAATTAGTGATGATTATATATGCTATATATGCATATATATATATATATATAATATATATATAATTTTCTAGTTGTCACAGTAATTTGACAAAGCAGGTACTATCATCATCTCATTTTTTTTTAAATGGGGAAAATGAAATACAGACAAGTTAAGCAACTTGGACAAAAGAATGGGTTGAGGGGCCTCCGTAGTGGGTCAAGGGGTTAAGTCTCAGCACTATGAAGCTATCAGCAGCCACTGAGTTCAACCCTGGCTAGGGAGCTTCCCACATGGTGCAGCTGACCTCTCCTGTCTTGCCCGCTATTCCCCTCAGCACTGTATTTCAGTGGATCCTCCTGTTCTTCTCCCCACTCTGTCTCTGGTGAATTTTCTCACCCCCCCACACTTCTGGCTTACACCCTAGCTCTTGTATGCATAAATAAATATTTCTTTTTTTAAAAGAATGGGTTGAAGTACTCAAAGACAGGGGTGTGATACTCAAGAGCCTGGGCTTGTTCTCTGTGTGTCATATTGCTTAGCTGACTGTTACAACGGCTTCTTTTTAGCACAGTTTTATTTTTCATTACGTTTTATGTTTTTTTTTTTTTTTTTTTTTTTTTTTTTTTTTTTTTTTTTTTTTTTTTTTTTAGTGTAGCTCTTTGGGATTTTATCATATACTGTATACCCATGGTGGCCATGGGTGTATTCTCTTTTAGAGACTAGCACATCTTAGTATCAGAATAGTTCTATAGTAATCCTGTACTTCTGCTATATTCGAATGGTTATCAAGTATTCATGCCTAAGGCATTTTTTTTTCTGTATCATACATAGGAAGTTTTCCCCATCTTGTACTTTCATACTTTATATATATTTCTGTTTAAAAATTTTTCAGTAGCTTGTGTTTGTTCTTAATCAAATTCTCATTTGAAATAAACTGACCCTTCATTTACCAATGGTTTTATTTCATGATTTATTTTTCCCTAAATGAGAGCATCTTAATTTAATTGACTATTATTGCAAAAGTATATCCAATACATTCTTTATTCTAGTGATTAATAAACATATTCTACAGATTAATTTTCAGTTATTTCTGTAAATGTTTTTTCGATCATTTGCCAAATATTTTTAAGCCATTATTCTAGGGCAGAGCCTATGCTGTAGGCATCTATTTCTCATCCCCAATTTCTTTCTTTTTTTTTTTTTTTAGTAAATTAAAAAAAAAGATTTATTTATGCATACTATCTGGGGTGCAGGCCAGAGGTGTGGGGCAGTGAGAGGGTTCACCAGAGACAGAGTGGGGAGCAGAACAGGCAGATGGACCGAAGCGCACTGCTGAGGGGAGCAGCGGGGAGCGGTGGCGAGGCAGGAGAGGTCTGCCACGCCATGTGGGAATCTCCCTGGCTGGGCACCGAACTCACACTGCAGCTGCCAACAGCTCCACAGCCTAACCCGTTGTGCCACAGGGAGACCTCCCAACTTATTTCTTATGTGAAAATCTGTGCCATTAGAATATATGTTGAAAAAGACACTGCCTTTGAGAAGCTCTTGAAGTATAGCTAGAGCCTGTCCTGTCTGGGCTAGAGTCATTTCCCACATTATAGCAGGTTTTCGTAGGGCTGTGTATTTTTTCTTCTTCATGGCCATCCGAATTTGAATTTTGATATGTTGGTGATGACTTGGTTATCATCTTCCTCTTGAAGATGGTGAGTCCCTTGAAAGCAAATCCAGTGTCTCTTTTGTTCCATGTTGTGTCATTGGAGCCCAGAACAGCAGTGGCACACAGTAGATGTTTAATAATTCTATGTCAAAGGAAGGACAAAATGAAACCTGTTCATGCTCCTAGAGGATATTGTATGAGATACTTAATCTTTTAAATGAAAAAAATTGGAATGTGAAACTGATATCACTGGGCTCAGAAGAGCTTGGAAACATGCTTGTTTTGGCCAGAAGAGTGTTTTACAAACTTTTAAACTCAAATGTTTGGCGTGCTTTTGTGGGATTTTCTGTGATTCCCAAGTTTCTCACATCTCATGATACTCCATATTGTCTTTATATAGTTCTTGCCCTTTCTTTGCATTACCTGCTTGGTGTCTGAAGGAATTCTAGGTTTTTGCCTATAAAGATAGGGTTACATTATCTTGAAAAGTCCCTTCAAATTTGAATAATCTGTGATTCTATATTATCTTTCTAAGGAAGCATACTTGTCCTCCAACTCAAATAAATGTCCCATCTCAAGCTTGTACCATAAAATCTCGTAACTTTGCTTACCTTAAAAAGTACGTGGGTTGATTGTTTAGAAATACATGCATGGAATTAATGGAAGTGATTGCAGAATCTTTGCAAATTCTTTTGTAGATGCACTCGGAACTCTTAACTAACAAAATCTTGTCAATCTTAGAGCTTGCTAATTTTGACTGTGCCAAAATGCACATAGATTTTAATATTGTGATATAGTGGAGACCATCAATCTCATGATACAATACTGTTTCATTAGGTGGCTGCCTTACTTAACATTAACCAAAGTAGAATAGGGAAAAGTTTGTTTTGCATATTGTCTCTTCACTCTTCAGGATAGAAACTGAGAACACCCAATCCTAGAAAAGAAAGAAAACAAAACCTTTTCATTTTATTATATGTTTTGGTGGTTATTTTTCTGTAAGACCTGTGTGCAAATTCAATTGTATATATTATATCTGATAAAAGTAAGAATTGGTAACAATTTATACTCATTGGCTAGAAAAATGCATTTATGTGTGATCTAATTTATGCCTCACAATTTTTGAGTGAATGAAGTGGACACAGATCATCTTCACTTTACAGGAGAGATAATTAAGAATCTTTGAGGTGAGGTAATACAACCCAAATCCCACAGCTTTTAAGTGATAACAGTATAAATGGAACAGATCATAAAATTCAAGTCATCCTCCTGCCACACTCTGCGGTATCAACACACTTATGAGATAGCCCTGAGAACTCCCTGAGTCCTGTGGGTTAGCAATGCATTCATTTGTAGAAAATACAAGAAAGTAGGCTCATAGCTCAGCATATACCTTGGATAAGTGCATGAGCTCTGATTCATTTGCTACCTTACTGCTTACTGCTTTTGGAACATTGAATCAGTATGAGCTTCCACTTTCTCTTTAGAAATGAAGATCATAATGCATGCCATGATTAGAGATCATGCTTTTCAGCCCTTCTGCACTATGTCCAAAGCATGCTGTGAACTCCATAAATAGTATAAAATGTAAACTGTTGGGATTATCAATATATTATCAGTTTCATTAATTTTATTAAACCAAATGCCATTACTGAAGTACTGTAAAATAATCATCAACCTAACTGAAGCGTACATGGTGCAGTTTTTCAGTGATGACAGGATTCTAGAGCAGAGCCCAGCACAACCCAACTTGGCTTTAGTGGGTCTGACTCAGTGAAATACTGAGTGACAGCAAGAATCCTATATGATTTCTGTGTGGGTTAATGGTAGGCAAGAAAGGGAAAGCATAAGTAAGCTTGAAGTCCCATAATAATGCAATTTATTTCATTGAATCAGTACTTACTGGTATACAGAAAAATCAGGAATAGATTGGCCAACTTTGAACTGTGTGTTTTATATTTTGATTATGTTAGGAAGTCAAAGTGAAAATAGTTGTAGTAATATCTGAAAGAAAAAATCTGTGCTCTGAAGACGGGAAGACTGTATGTTGGTTATCCTTTGCACAAGCATTTATGTGAAATCATAGTAGTGTTGTATTTAACATGCTGTTAGTGCATAGGACTGATGCATGTGTGGGCTATGTATGGTCCTGCTGCTCTGGACCACCTAGCATTTTTAAAGATCCACTGTTTGTTGACTTGATTTTTGTCTATTAGAAGTATTTACGGTAAAATAAATGTCTTTTCTGTTTCCTGAAATGTGTCTATAGAAGTTATGCGCTGGTAATGGATTTCTATTTGAAAAACATTCATTGCCATCTTGATTATTTGCTGTCTAGGCTGAGAAGTCATCAGATGCAGAACATAATTTTAGCTTATAAATGCTTTCTGTTAATGGCTTCAATACTGCATTTCAAGATGCCTTTTTAAAAACAATGTGATTGTGGGTGAAAGCCGTAGTAACAGCCCTCTTAGCCTGTGGAGGAATGCATTAATGGTCTCAGACAAGTTCTTGACAGTCATAGAGATGTGCTGATAATGGATAGTTTTAGAATAAACATAAAAATACTAGTTTATTTTGAAATGTGTCATGTAGGCAAGAATGATTAACAGATCTTTTTTAACAGCTTTACTGAAGTGTAATTTACACACCATAAAATTAACCATTGTGTGTAGTAAAATGATTTTTAATAAATTTTTAGATTTGTGCAACTGTGACCACAATACACGTTTGAGCACCTCTATTACACCCAAATTACCTGGGACCCATTCCCAGTCCACCCCCAGCCTTAGGCAATCACTGATCTGCTTTCTTTGTAAATTAACTTTTCAATACTTTCATGTAAATAAGTATCTTGTTTTGCAAATGATATCAATTTACTTGAATGACTATATGACATCAGTTAATGGTTTAGTCAATGTAGTTTACAATGTTAAGGTTGTATTTAGACCTAGAATGTTTGTTGTAACATTAAACCTTAAATTTGATTAGTGCTAGTGTTATATGGCACTAAGGAAACTTGGACACCGGGACTAACAAGAAGCAGGTTTAATTGCACCCCTAATGACTCAGCGGATTCACATCCAAATGCTGAGCCCCATCTGTAGGAGGTCAGGGGCTTATATGCACTTTCAGTTTCTACAGGGTTCCAGGTGGGTTTGTCATGGCAGCTGCGCATATCAGATATCATGTGGCTCCATACCGAGAGGTGAATTGTAGAGTTGCATACCAAGAGTAAAGGGTCAGTAGTTATTGGACTCCCCCTCACCCGCCCATGTCCGTTCTGCCTCACGGCGGAACCTGGTCTAACATGAAATAAGATTCATACGAGGAACTAAGTTGCACACCAGGAACTGAGCAAAAGGTTGTTACTAAGACCCTCAGGCTGCTTCTCTCAGGTCACCATGCTTCACTAGGAGTTTAGGTGGCCTAAAATTTCTCTTGTTTTTGGAATAATGGAAAGACTGACAGGGCATTTAGTTCTATGCCTAGATCCAGTACACTAGTGCGGTGATGGCCTGACAGTCACAACAAGGTAGTAGTAGGTTGCCACTGATAGAGTACTTACTGTGTTCAGGTATTCTACAGTGGTTTAACATGTATTTTACTCCTAATGTTCATAATACTGGAAGGTAGAGAGTATTTACTCCATTTTATAGAAAATAGAAGTGAAGGAAATTCAGAGAAGTTAACACTTTGTGTGCCGGTGCCCTTTAAATTTACCAGCCCTTGGGGCTGGCCATTTTCTGTGCCACTGCATGAATGGTATAAGCATTCAATAAAACACAACCGCTGAACTACTGGATATTAAAAAAAACTGTAATATCTCTCATAAAACACCTTGCACTTTCACCAAAACAATGTGTAAAGCTTCTAGACTGAGTACGATCAAAGAAATAGCTCCTAATAGTTCCAAAGAAATCCACTGTGGCATGAAAAACTGGAGACTAGTTGAACACGTATTAATACGTGAGCGGTCACCTGATACTGGTGACAAAAACACGTACTAATACGTGAGCGGACCACAAAGTGTTAAGTAATTTTGCCCAAGACCAAACAATATTTCCTGAGTCCAACATCATTTGGTTGCTACATTTAGTTATCTTTATGGAGGCCTTGTTGTGGGCAGACTGTAGAACCTATAACTTGCTGTAATTTCCCAGCTCTTTCCATTTTCTTTAGCACTAAGATGCATCCTTGTGGTTACCTTATACTTGCCATTTTGGCTTCCCATGCATAGTTTACCAAGAAGTAGTTTAAAAGAACATAGCATTGAAGAGTTAAAGATAAGCACCAATCCCCAAGGTGATCAGGGAGCTGTTTGTCAAAGAGGAGCAAAAACACCAATGAGGTATTTGACTCATGAAGTTAAGAAATGGACAAGTGGGCCTCCCTGGTGGCGCAAGGGGTTAAGTCTCAGCACTATGGAGCTGTCAGCAGCCACTGCAGCATGAGTTTGATCCCTGGCCAGGGAGCATCCCACATGTTGCAGCAGACCTCTCCTGTCTCTCCCGCTGCTCCCCTAACCAGTGTTTTTCAGTAGATCTGCCTATTCTGTTTCCCACTCTGTCTCTGGTAAATCCTTTCATCCCCCATACCTCTGGCCTACACCCCAGCTCTTGTATACATAAATAAATAAAATAAACCTTAAAAAAAAAGAAATGGACAAGTGTACATGAGAGACAAAAGAACTTTACAAGATTTGAGGGCAAGTGAGAAATTTCAGTTATCCAGATGTGCCTGAAATGGTGATTTCATGAAGAAGGTGGAAGGGCTTCGCTAAAAACTCTCCTAAGCAAAGAACCTTCTTAAGGGAAGAATTCTAATGAGCTGTTGTGCCCAGCAGCACTGAAAATAGTTGAACAAGATTGAATGGTCTCCAATGCAGGTGGTTCTGCCCCCAGGAGAACATACCTCTGATCTAGGTGATTTCCCCTGACTTCACTTTGTCTCACTTAAGATCCTTGCTTGCTACCTGGCTGGCTGAATTCCCCAGGAGTCTTTGCTCTGGTGCCAGTCAATTCTGCTTGCTGCAAAGCCTTCTGGGTTATGAGCTAATTGGGGAGCCTGCCCAATCTGTTGCTTATTCAGCAGTGAAACGAGGTGGTACTATTAGCTTTCTTTCTTAATTTGCACATCCTGGGAATGAAGTTTCACTGTGAGAGAATAAAGAGTAGCCCTAACTTGAGGGTTTATTGAGGATTGATAAAAGGGTTTTCAGAGATGATAAACTTTTTCATGTGTTTGCAGGAAACTGTAGATTCAAATTACAATTAGACAAGTGATTAGAAAGAAGTCTTAACTTCTATTGGCCAAATTTGAATTTGAAGAATAATGAGTGATTGCGTATGGGAAAGAGTTTTGGTAAATATATAGGCATGAGGCAACTAGGAATTCAAAATACCAGAGACACATATGTACACATGTACATAGGATTTAGAGCGATTTCATAAGAATGAGTATCATGCAATCAGGTATTCAAAACACACCTGTAAGGGCAGGAAGGACACTGGGAGCAGGTTCTCTACAGAGCTGTGCAGACAGGTCAAAGGAAATGAGGAGTCCTGGAGCTCTTGGTGGCTTTTTTGGCTTTTAATGGTCCTTTGTGAGGCAACCAGACAGGGCAGGCTGGGGGGCCAGAGGGCTAATCTTCACTCTCTTGGGCTCTTAGGTGTTCTCTCCTGGCCTCTGTTGCACCCCAAACGGTTCTCTGCTCCATGCTCTGTTCTTTGCTGCTGCTGCCGCTTCTTCTGCCTATATGCCCAGTCTCTGGCCCAGGTGTGCCACTCACTCAGGCCCACAGGGGTCCATCATTGAGGGGAGGGGAGAAAAATCCGATGACTCGTTAATCCTACAACACCCCACAAATCACTGAACAGGTTTATATTGTTTCAGTGCATTTTGTTTATTTGTATATTTGTAGACTCCAGAAGGTAAGGAGAAAATAATAGACACAGAGACCACCGTGTTTCCTTGGAAAGGAGCATCAGCATCACCCCCTTACAAACTTGCTAGAAATACAAAGTCTTGTTTCATGCCAACTTATTGAATCAGAAATTCTGGGCCAGGGCCTGGCTATCTATATTTTAACAGTTCCTCTGGGTGATTCTGATGTGCCTTAGAGTTTGGAACAACTGAGTGGATATTTAGAGGTAAATGCGGGAGAGTGTACGCTAAACACTATTGAAGGCAGTTTGCCCCAGTGCTCAGAACATTGGAGCAGTGGGCTTCAGAGCGAGGAGCCAGCCCTGCTTGTAGTCTGCTAGGAGCTGGAATGTTTGCTTTAACTCATGTTCTATCTGCCTTTTACTTTGAGGATGCCTTTCTGCCCACATTATTCTGAAATGATTTCTATTTTGGAATTACCTACAGTTTTGAATTATTTAAGTTCTAATGTTCTTTTGGTACTTAGTATTAGCTCTTTTGTTAAATATTGTATCAGATACACACACACACACACACACACAGACATACACAAACTCAGTGACACCTCTTCAAAAACACCTTTGCTGAACAAACTATGGTTGCTCCCACACAAATAATCTCTATTGCATTATTTCAGTATGATTTTTGTCATAGCATTTAATTATCTGAATTTGTTTATTTTTTCCTGGTTTTTATCTGAGTGGGCTCTACCAGTGCTCACCTCTGTTGATCCAGGTTCCAGACCCCAGGACAGTGCCTGCACGTGTTAGGAGTGCAGCAAACAATGAATACACGTAACAATGAATAAATGTAATAAGAATGAATGAAGTATGTTTATGCGTATCTGGATTGTAAACTACCAGGGCATAGGGTTTGCATATCAAGGTAAAATGAGAAATACATGTGTAAAGGAATTGGCGTAGTATCTGGGGCATAGAAAATACTCATACAGCATTATGATCTTTTCCCGCTCTCTTTCCCTCTTACTGTTCTTATAACTCTCAGCTTCTGCCAGTTCTTTACACTGAGTCTATGCTTGGGGAGAGATGAATGTAACAATCCAGACAATATTAAAGGTTAGTACGAGCAATTCAAAACCAAAATGAAATATATCAGTATTCACCATGTTTTGGTTTGTGCACATTCTTTATTGGATAGATAATATTTGGTTTTGAGCTAGAAATAATACAATATCTAAAAATTAAACTCTTTATATTTACTTCAGAACTAAAAATATCCTTAAAGGTACCCTCACACTTTAAACAATTAAAATCTGTCCATATGATGTAGGTTTGTAATTCTTACCTGGAAGCTTTGGGTCACAACATGTTTTGAAATTCAGATATTTTTCCTCCTCCCACCCTGATTTTTAAAAAATAGTGTGGAGGTTATATATAGGGTAGATTCTGTTGCATCCCTCAGGGGATGTAGGACAGCACTCCAAAAGTAAACATAACTGCATTTCTTGAGCAAACCATATGAATAATTACCTGAAGGGGGAAAAGAAAAGCTACAGAATTCTTCATGGTCAGGTCAGACTTCAGTTTCAGAGGTTTTGATTCTACAAATCTTACATAAAGATATGTATGTATATGTATATTCTAAAAGTGTAGTCAGTATTTACATTTCAGATTTATTTCATCTTCAAAAGCTATATTAAAATTAAGTAGCTCAGAGAGGTTAAACAATTTGATCAAAAATACAGAGCACTGTACCTATAAAACCAGAATTTGATGCTAGGTCCCATTGACTCCAAACTCCTTGCTCTTTCACTGCAGAAAGCTTTCCCTTGGATGGTGCTGAGTTAAAGCTTCGAAAGGCCATAGGATTGCTTGATGCACCCCTTTCATTTTCCAAGCAATGAAAGAGGTCCAGGGAGTTTGTGAAACAGGGTAACACCACTAGTAAAGTGGGGAGCCCAGACTCACGTATCTTACTGTTTAATTTTGTCCACTCTCATTTCCCATGTTGACTTTTAGTTAGTGGCCCAATGCTTCTAAAATATTGTTCTTGGAAATCACATAAAGGCAGTTTTCTAATAGTTTTGGTTTCTTGTATCAACTCCCAAAATGTTTTGATCAAACAGCTTGACTCTGTGTGTTTTTGTAATCAAATACCTAAGTGCCGGTAATGTACACTTCACCAGGTTCAAGCTGGGGGCTTTATTTACTTGGGCACAGTCAGAGTGTATTGTAATTCCCTGTTTCCTGAAAGTAAAATAAGCAATTTCATTTAAATTAATAGTCCCAAACTTATTTCTCCCTTATTCACTAAGGGAAACCTTATAGTTAACTGCAATTTCAGTTATTTTCGGTGCAACTTCGAGGGAATTCTTTGATAGAAGCTAACCAGCATGCTTGGCTTTGCTGCTTTTAGACAGACTCGTGTATTGGAGTGGTGTGATATTTGAGGAACGGCATACTAAGTCGAGCAAAGTACCTTGCTGTCTGCTTGAACACTTTACAGATTTACACATCTTGCTGACAAGATATGTAGATATCAGATTTTTGTAATTCAAGGGTTTGAAGCATCCTGGAGAAACCCACATTTAAAGTAGACAGAGGATTCTTCATTTCATTGCAGGAAACTGATTTAGGGAAAAAGAAATTGAGGCTTTGGGCAGAATAGAAGGATTCAGAACACTTTAGAGGTATTTGCCCTTATTTCAGAGATAGAAAGCCATGTTTTTAATTCTGGGATTTTGATGATTTGTTTTGGCCTTGATTTTTATGTTGCCTAATTACATAAATGATATGTGTGTAATATCATTAGATAAGAATTAGAGGTAAGCAATTCATTTTCTTTATACATTTGGTGGATTACTTCTTAAAGCAATCAAAGCACAATAGCTTGAGAGAGGGAGATTTTGATGGAAAGTGGAAAAGGTGGAGGAAGGAAAGTTGGAGATCTCAGAGAGGTCAGGGTTGTATGCAATGAGTTGTTGGTCCCTATCGCCCACCCATTCTCTAACTGTGGAAGCTAAAGGAAATAACCCTTAGATTGTATGTGTCTGTAGACTGAAGACTAACCTGTGCTAGATATGTGGAATGGTAATTTCTATGTCTGTTGTCCTACTCCCACTGACATGGTCTGCCGAGCCCCCTGTGCCAGAACCTGCAGAGTAAATGGTGATTTAGTGCGTGGACTCTGGAGTCAGAGAAACATGAGCTCAAATCTGGACTTTGTCCATATCTCTTTGTACCTTGGATTTCTTATCTATAAAATGGGAAGTATCTTAGTGTACCTCTTTAGAACATGGTCTCTGGGAGCAGACTTTCCCGATCATATCTCAGATATGCCAGTTACATGCTGTGATCCTTTAGCCAATCACTTAACATCTCTGCATTCAGTCCCCTTCCCCCTTTTTGGGTAGAACTGGGGTGTAGGCCAAAGGTGCAGGGGCAGTGATTTGATTCACCAGAGACAGAGTGGGGAGCAGAGGTGGGGGTTTACTGAATACTGAAGTACACTGTTAAGGGAAGCAGCAGGTGAGACAGGAGAGGTCTGCTGCGCCATTTGTGTGTTAGCTCCCTGGCGGGGGTTCAAACTCAGGCCATAGTGTTGATAATGCTGAGACTTAACCCCTTGGCCACCAGAGAGGCTCTCAGTTCCCCATTTGTAAGACAAGGATAGTAACAGTGTCCACCTTGTGACTGTGTTAGCAGAATTACACAAGATTATATTTGTAAAGCACTTAGAGCAGTGTCTGACACAAAGAAAGCACTCAACAGGCACCTTCACTTCTTATTCCAATAACACAGTGGTTATCAACCAGGAGTGATTTTGTCCCTCACCAGGACATTTGGCAATGTCTGGAGACATTTTGTCACAACTAGGGCTAGAGTAGATTCATTCCTACAATGCATGATGAAGAATGATCTGTTCCTAAATGTCAGAAGTGCGCTAATCTTTTTGGCAACGTATCTTCCTTAAGACTAGGATTCTGGATCTCCCTGGTGGCCTAGTGGTTAAATCTCAGTGCATCACCACTATGGCCTAAGTTCTATCTCCAGCCAGATAGCGAACTCACATATGGTGCATGTATGCACATACCTCTCCTGTCTCACCCACTGCTCCCCTCAGCAGTGTATTTCAGTAAATCCTCCAGCTTTGTTCCCCATCTGTCTCTGGTGAATCCTCTCACCCCCCACACTCTGGCCTACACCCCAGTTCTTCTACGCAAAAATAAATAAAGTCTCTTAAAAAGTCTGGGATTCTGCCCCATCCCCTCCATCCTAGTCTGGACCTTCTATCCCAGGTTCCATAATTGTTCCTCTCAACCTATGATGGGTCTCCTTCTGATATCATTTCCTAAGTTAGCTGGGAAAAAGCCAGCTTTACTTCATGGGACGTATGGGAAAAGCTTAGATTTTGTGGTCTTCTGGCCTGTGTTCATGTTTTTACTATGCCCCTTATTGAGATATGGGTGGCATATATGGGCATGGGTGGATTACTTTAACTTTCCTTGACATTAATTTCTTCTTATGCAAAATATCAGTGATAGCACCTATGTCAGAGATTGTTAGGATAGGCAGGAAAGGTAATGGCTAGCATTATGGCCTGCAAGGGTTGGGTATTTTTTTAATTTAAGCTCAGCTACTTTCTTGTTGTACATCCTTGGACAAATTCCTTACATTTTCTGCATCTGTGTTTCCATATTTATAAAATATGTACAACAGTAGCCACCTCATAGGGTAGTAGGGTGGATCCAGTGAGGAGCTAAATCTCACTTCCCTAGAATAGCCTGTCCATTTACTCATTCCTCCACTTTTACAATGTCCCTGGGGTCTAGAATGGGGAGACCAGGGTTATGAGAAGCAAGCGTCATGGTGCCCCGGTCAAGTCCAGCATGAGTGGGGTTAGGTGGGATGGAATAGAAGCCAAGAGATTTGCCATAGGTGCTCCTCACGAGAAGGAGCCTCAGAGCGGACGGACACAGATGAGAAAACACGAACCTCCATGACTTTTTTACAGAAGCAGGGCGCTATCACTGCTGCAACCTGACTTAGATCCCCGGCCAGGGAGCTGACCCACATGATGCAGCAGACCTCTCGTTCTCACCCGCTGCTCCACTCAGCAGTGTATTTCAGCAAATCTACCTGTTTTGCTCCCCACTCTGCTTTTGTGAACCCTCTTATCCCCCAGCACGTCTGGCCCATGGCCTGGTTCTTCTGTGATAAATAAATAAAATAAATCTTTAAAAAGAAAATGCCCCTAGATGCCTCATCAGAGTGGCTAACTTTTGAGATAGCCTACAAAAATAACAAATTGCTTGAAATGCTTGTTTTTAAAATTGTGAAGTTGTTCCTGAAGATACCTCTAGAACATCTGCAGGATGCTGGTGTGCTCTACCCCATCTTCTTGTTTACTTTCCACACTCTTTTTGCATCCCTTTCCCCTTTAATTTCATTTTTTTGCTTCCCAAGGCCAATTTCTGCTACTCTTCTTTGGAGCAATCCCCTGGGCCTACTAACATCCACAGAAAGGAGAAAGGGCCTGGGAGTTCCTTTCACCCCAAGGCAAACCTTGCCAGTGTCTGACAGGGGTAGGAACATAACAGCTTGCTCCCTTGCCACAAAGAGCTGTAATTTTTCCTCTAACATTCCTGGCTGTGCTAGGTGGAACATTCTTTGTGGCACTTCCCCTGAAATTGCACCTTGCTTGGCTTCTTTTCTGAGAACATCTTTAATCCATTTCTTGCACAGGAATCCTTGTTTCAGGGACTCTTTCTTGGGACCCTAACCCAAGGAAGCCCTTCCCTGAGGCTTATTCCATTTCTAAGGCTTACACCAATGAAGTCAGGAGTGGGTGGGGGTCAGGGCTGGGGAAAGAATTGGAGAGGTCATTTTTTTACACATTGTATGCTTTAAAAAATAATTTTTTTAATAACTTGACACTTATATTAAATTGGCTTTGCCTTAGATACAAGCATTCAAGATAAATACATTTTTATATAGATATTATATTTTATTAGCTACCATTGCTAAGATGTTAGGTTTTTTTTTTGTCTGTAGTTTTCAGTACATAATGTTTTAGTTATATAAATGTTGAGGAGATGATTATGAGCTCTTCTGGGAATCTAACTACAATTTATGCTCCTCATCCTCTGGGAAAAATGTGCCTCTAGCTGCAAATGCTTAACCTGAGGAGAATGGCTTAGTAATACAGTAGAGATAGATGACCTATTGAGGTATTTTTGATCTGGCACTGTGGAATGTAGGTAGTGAGTGTTTATCTTACAGACATTTATTTTTGTGCCAGGCACTCTATTAGGTACTGCTAATAAAGAGACTATTATTAGAAAATAGTCTTTTCTCTGGAAACTTGTAGGATTTTCTCTTTTTCCTGAGTGTACTAAAATTTTATGACAGTACATCTTGCTGTAAGTATAATTTTATTCACTGGATTGGGCTTCCTGTGGGTCTTTTCAATAAGAAAAAGTATGACTTCAGTTCTGATTTGTAACAAATATTTAAACATGCTTAATTGGATTAAAAAATAGGGAGGCATTGGGAAACTAAAAGTAGAAAAGGCCTAGCCTTGATACTTTTAAGGGAGACTCTGGAAATCTTTTTGAATATCCATTGTTTCAAGTATCCTTTTCCTATTGTGTTCATTTTTGAATCCTTTATAGTTTTCAGTCCAAATCTTAACAGTTTCTCCAGTAGATTACACTGACTGAAGTATAGTTGATGGAATGCAAGATAGCTGTAACTGTTATTATTACCATGATTGTCAGTAAATATAGCCTTTACTTAATCTCTGTGTTCCCATTAAACAAAATATATTCCTTAAAATAACTGCACCACTAAATGTTACTAAAAGAAAATATTTCAAATCTTGGGGATTAGGAACAAAGTTACTCATGGAGGAAGTAGTCAAAGAATTTGTTACCCAAATTGTGGTGAGAAAGGAGTATAAAGGAAGATAGAAGCGGTAACTGAGAATTCTAGAGTTCTCATAAATGTTGCAATGAAGAAAACTTGTGTCCTCTGGAGATTAGTCTGTTGATGAGGTGGACCTTGTTTAAGGAATTCTTTAAGTTCCTGCAGTTGTGTACAAAGGATGATTCTATTTACTTTCCGTTACTTTTTTTCCCACAAACTATTTGCATCCAGCATGAAGGTGAAGATGTTTTGGCTAAAGAAGTAGCCACTGGCTCAGTTCTGTAGCCTGAGACATCACTGTAGGCACAACGGAAAGGTGGACCACTTCCTTCTAGTTACAGACTGAATGTTTGGATCCTCCCCAAATTCATATGTTGAAGCCCTAGTTTCTGACCTCTCACTATGTGGGTGTATGTGAAGACAGGGTCATAAGGAGGTCATTAAGGTTAAATGAGATCATATGGATGGAGCCCTGGTATTGTAGAATTTAGCCTCTATAAAAGCAGACCCCAGAAAGCGCTCTTTTTTTTTTTTTTTTAATGAGAACAAAGGAAGCCACCGGACAAGCTAAGAAGGGTTTCTACCAACTGCTGAATTGATGGTACCTTGATCTTGGACTTTCCAAACTCCAGAACTGTGAGAACAAATCTCTGTTGTTTAAACTACCCAGTCTGTAATATTTTGTTACGGCACCTTTAGCAGAACAATACACTCCCCAAAGACAGACTTCAGATGACTTGTCCCTTGATTCAAGAAGTCCATAATCTTTCAGGAGATGATGCCCCATCATTTTAGTATATTACATGATTGCTAGTTAAAGGTTAAACAAACGTATTGATTTCCACTCCTTATCCAAACTTCAGTAAAACAACAGAGTATTTTTAATATGCTCAATTCCATAAGGGCAGAGACAACAGAAGAGAAGTACACAATAGAACGTTTTGGAAATTTAAGAGATGAGGGAGAGAGACTTCTGATGTTGTAGACCAAAGAAAACTAAAAATGAAGAAAGCTGAATAACAACTAGATTTTCACTGTTCACTTCCCAGAGGTATAGTTGTTGGGGGCAATAGTTACCTCTGGATCAGGGGTAAAAAAAGGAGGCTAAAGGAAATGTGAACAAGTAGTAAGACCTCCACATTCCCTCCCTAACTAAGAAGTCGGGCATCTGCCCAATGGTATGCTGGCAAATACTTAACACCAGTTCTCAAAAAAAGTTGTGACTCATAGCATTTGCCTATTTCTGTGGTATAAATATTCTTACCAGGTTCAATTTCAAGCTACCAATATGACATCACTGATTTAGCGCTGGGAAGAGATATGAGTGGAACACTTTTTAATAATAATGCAGATACTATGAACTGTGCAGATATAGTATATAAATAATCTCAAAAGCTAAGATAATAGCACAATAACTAGGAAGTTATGAGTTTGGAGTATTTGTTACCTTTGTTTGACTATCTCTTTAATTGCATATTTATATGATTCAGTTTTTTATAACTGTGCTGACAACCAGCCTGACAATTTCTGAACATTTAACAATCGGCTATTGTGAGCTAGGACAAGTTGTCTCTGCTATGCCACTGTAGCAGACTGGATATTTATTATAAATAAGAAGGATGGTTTTTTTTTTTTTTTTAATACATAGAAGCTGGGGTACAGGCCAGAGGCGTGGGGCGGCGAGAGGGTTCACCAGAGACAGAGTGGGTAGCAGAACAGGCAGATCAGAAATACACTGCTGAGGGGAGCAGCGGGCAAAGCAGGAGAGGTCTGCCTCACCATGTGGGATTCTCCCTGGCCCCTGGCCAGACTTCGAACTCGCATCGCCGCTGCCGACAGCTCCACAGCGCAGTGCTTAACCGCTGCGCCACCAGGGAGGCCCAAGTATGGATTTTTATTATTGGTGAGTTTATGTCTCTGGAGTTGGAAGGCCCAGGCAAAGCTGAAGCAGGAGCCCTGAACCTAAAACAATAGATTTAAACGAAAATTTACAATTGAATTTAGAAACCTCTTAGTCCTTAGGTCCCATTCAGCTCCCAGTAGGTTGGTAGCCACAGGTACTCTTTGTGAGAGACAGGAAGCATCTTCTCTGGGTAATTTGACTTTCTGAAAAGAGATGGGAGGGGCGGAAGGAAACAAAACCTAAAGATAATGATACTAAGAATCCATAGGAAACAAATTGGCTAAATCACTCTGTGTTGAGGACCATAGTTAGCACATCTAATCCCCAAATTCAGAGTTTCTAATCATCATTTCAAACTCAAACATCTGCTAGGATTCACAAAATATTTAAGTAAAGAATATTATAATATAATATAATATAATATAATATAATATAATATAATATAATATAATATGAAATGATATTCTGTGATACGATATATTAGAATATCAAGCATGTTTAGTAACACATATATCGTAAACAGGTAAAGAGAAACACACAGAACAGAGAACAGCTACTTGGAGGAGACAGAAGTTGTGCAGGGAACAGAGACTTTTAAAACAATCATCTATCATAAATAACTTTAGAAGTAAGAAAAAAAGTCTGAAACAAGAAGAAAAAAGGAGAAAAATAATTGGCAGAGCGCAAAAATAGCTTTTATAAATGAAATGACTTTTTTAACTTTATTAATTTTATTTTCTTACGTCCTTGTTAACTTTTGTGCAATATTTAATTTCTCCCTTCATGTGTGGTCCCTGTAGTTCTCCCATTACCCTAGCACTTGTGACCCATCACCACAGTCCATTGTGCTCTTCCCTCCTCTGTTTTGGCCCTTCTCCCTCTCCCTCTCCTGCTGTAAGCCTTAGACCTATGGTTAGTTTGCGAGCTCTATCTTTTTCGCAACTCTTTGTTTGGCTTTCCTATATTCCTCATGTAAACGAAACCATCCGCTATCTTTTCCTTCTGTCAGAAATGAAAGATATTTTAGCATAATGAAAAACTTATGTGTTAGAATTGAGAAAATCTATAAAACTGAGCAATGGCAAATAATTGGAAAGCAGGGTAAGTTGGCAAATTATAGCACCCATATAGGAGTTCCAATATAAAGACAAAATATTCTTGGGGGGAAAATTCAAGAAAATTTCCCAGAACTGAAATACGTGAGTTTCCAGATTATGAAGTCCCATCAAGAGCCCAGTTCAGTAATGAATTAGACTCACTAATGAAAGCATGTGATTATGAAATTTTAGAATACAGGCTTTGGGAGGTGAGGGTAGGATGGATAGATTTCTATACAAAGAATCAGGAATCAGAACAGCTTTGTAATTTTTTTGAACTAAAAGTAGATAAGTAATGCCTTCAGAATTCTAAGAAGAAGTAATTTCTCAACAGAAATTATTCTGTTTTTGTTATTCTGGATTTGTACCCAGTAAAAATCTATTGATTTTGATGAAATACCAAAGATATTCCTGATAGTTGAGGCCTGAAAAATTTTTCATTCTTTATGCACTTTCCTGGAAAATGTTTGAGGAAGTGCTCCATTAAAAATATAAAATAGAGAAAGAAAAGGGGAGGAGATTGAGAGAGGCAGATCCAAGGGCAAGATCCACCGGCGACACAAGAATGAGGTGACAAGAGTCCCCAAGTTAATGTGGCAGGAAGACCTCATGACAGAAGTTGTGCAGCAAGCCTAATTACCTGGAAAGAAATGAAAACATACACACACACACACACACACACGCGCGCGCGTGCACACACACACCAATTTTTAACAATCAGACAAACTACTTCTCAAAAAAGAAGGGTTCTATAGTGATCTGACAAGATGACAGTCTTTTATAACACTGGGAGAAGTGCTAGCTGAGAAGAGTGTGTGTGTATGTGTGTGTGTGTGTCTGTGTGTGTGTGTATTGTAGCAATAGGGGGTGACAGGAAGGAGCAAAGGCTGAGGATGGAATCATTTTCTTCCATAATAGGAGATAAATAGATAATTCCTAAGCTGAAAACAAATTGTAGCAGTGTAAGATATGTTAGATATATGGAAGCAAAAGAGGATCATCTAAAAAAAAAATTAAAAGTATAGTTGACACTTGCACAACACTTGGGTTAGGGGTGCCAAATCTAGCTCAATCAAATATAATTTGCACGTAAAATTTTTGATTCCCCTAAAACTTAATTCCTGTAACTGCTGTTAAGAGAAGTCATACCTGTTACACACACAGTTGACTAGCACATATTTCGTATGTTATGTCTATGATAAACTGTATTCTTAGATAAAGTAAGCTAGAGAAACAAAAATATTACTAAGAAAATTATAAGGAAGAGGAAAAACAGTGCTGTATAGTGTTTATAGACACCATAAGTTTACATGGGCTATTTCCTTACTAAAAATCCATGTGTGAGTGAGCCCACATAGTTCAAACCTTTGTTGTTCAAAGGTCATATGGAGTTAATTCTAGAGACCAGAAACAACTGGGATCTAAAATGGGAAACTGCTAGCATAACAAGTCTTAGAGAATTATTTGACTCTGTGTCATCTTCATATATAAAATTGCTAGAAATAAAATCCAAAGTAAAATATATCATGATATTGAAAGGCATTACTACAAAAATAATAAATGGCAAGAAATAGTAGCATAAGTCAAGTAAGACTCTGAGAGAAAGTAGAAAAACTTTAGAACATATTTTTGAGATTTCTGAATAAAACTGCACTTTTCTTTCTTTTTGAAAAAAAACTTGTTTTATTTAATTAAAATGTATTCAATGGTAATTCGTGGAAAAAATTGAAAAACATTTTGGAGTGAAAAAGTGAAATTTGATAAATTAGATATCAAGATGTTGCATTGGGAGAGTATAATATGATACCATTTATGTAAAATCTTCTAACATGCAATGGTATTTATTGGTTATGGCTATTTATATGTGCAGTGTAATTATAAAACTCTCCATAAGAATGATTTCTAACCTCTGATATGTGGTATTATGCAAAGAATAAAGGAGGTAGTAAGTATGTTAATTGAGGTTTTAGCTTTATCAAATTCTTTTGATTCAGAAAAAGAGAGTAAAAAGAGAAAGTGAGAACAGAATCAATATCCCAAAATGTTAACATCTGCTAACATTGAGTGGCGGCTGCGTAGATGACTTTTTTTTTTAATGTAATTTTCTGAATTTTTGAAATATTTCATAACTTAAAAGAAATTGAATGAGCACTTGTGATCAAAAATAGTCATTCTAAATCTGGGTAGGAACAAATGGACATTTTAAATTTATTTGCATTTTATATAGAAAAAAATTAGAAATTATTTTTGGATACAGAAACTGGGTCAGTCAATTTTATTAACTTTTGGTGACATGCAAAGACAGTTCAGCAGAAAAGTGATACTCTTCATCTAATTGTGCTACAATTCATGTGCAAAAATACGAGTCTCTCCTATGTGAAAGCTCCAAATGGACCATTTATTAGAAATGCAAAACTTAATGCTATAACAATTTTGGAATATATGAGATAAAACCATTGTATCTCTAGGTTAGAACAAAGATTTCTTAGTTATGACATCAAAAGCACAATCCATAAAAGTGAAATTTGATAAATTAGATATCAAGCCTTTCAAGAAATTAAAGAGGGAAGCAGAAGACTGAGAATATATTTGCAAATAATATATTTGATATCTGATATAATAATATATAATAATGTATCTGATAACATAAATGCAGAATATAAAGAGAACCTCAACATTAAAAAATGAAATAATAAACAGTACAGTAAAAAACTGGGCCAAATTTGAAACATACTTTTTTCTTTTTAGTGAGATAACAACAGTTCACAGCGCTGTATAGATGTCAGGAGTATATTTTCTCACCTCACCTACTGCATATACAGCACCACAGCCCCTCAAATGTCCAGTCACCATCTACCACCAACCACTAGGCTCCCTCTACCCATTTCCTGCCCCCTTCTTTCCCTCTGTTGTCTAGTCTAATGGTTTGTTTTTGTTTTGTGTAAGAATCTTTACCAAATAAAGAATATATGGTGGGAAATAACCATATAAACAAAATTAGCATTATTAGTAAATAGAAAAATTTGAATTGTAATCACAATGGGATATCATAGTATATTTGTTATTCTAATATCAGTATTAAATGTTTGACATTGCAGACATTGCAAGTGTGATGGAATTGGAACTCACCTACACTGCTGATGGATTATAAATTGGTACAAATACTTGGAAAATATTTGACAGTTTTTTTAAATGGAGGTTTCTTAAGACATTTAAAATAGATCTACCTTGTGATCTACCAATTTTATTCCTAAGTATTTACTTGAAGAATGCAAAAATACTAATTCAAAGAGATAATATGCATTGCTATGTCCATTGAAACTATTTACAATAACCAAGTAGTGGAAATAACTTAAGTGCCCAAGCACAGTTGAGTGGATAAAGATGTGATGTGTATATGCCCAATAGAATACTATTTGGTCATGAAAAACAATGCGCTATTGTCATTTGTGACAACATGGATGGAACTGGAGGGTTTTATTTTAAGTGAAATAAGCCGAAGGAGAAAGAAAAATGCTGAATGGTTCACTTTTATGTGGAATATAGAGAAAGAAAACAAAGGAACAGACAAAAAACAAACACTAGAAATCTGTGAAGTTGAGAGTATCACGGGAGGGGAAGATGCAAAGCAAAGGGAGGGGAAGGCTCAATGGACTATGGTGGAGGAAGATGGATGCCTTGGTGGGGGGTGTGGTGTGTAATTCAAATCTGAAAAAGTTTGAACCTGTACATGTGAATCACATACAGTGTTATAAACCAATGTTACCTTTAACAGATAAATAATTAAATGAAAAATGTATAACATGTATCTACTGTAGTCACCCATTCTATTCCTTGGTAGGTACCCAAGAAAAATAAATCATGTTTATAAAAATACTTGCACATGAAGTTCCATAAGAGTTTATTTGTAATAGAATTGGAAATAACCTAAATGTCTATCTGTAGGTGACTTGATCAATAGTGGTATGATACAGTGGATTATAGTACCCCTCAGTGAAATGCAGTAAACTGTTGACACCCACGATAGCATAAATAAATCTCAAAATATGCTGGCCAAAGAAGTCAGACACAAAAAAGTATATGCTGTAATTATTCCATTTATATAAATTTCTAGAAAATACAAATTATGGTGACAGAGAACATAATGGTGGTTGCATCAGATGAGGGGAGGGATGGGTGAAAGGGGTTACAAAGTCTCTTGATGAAAACCTCAAAGTTAATGGCTGTGTTCTTTGTCTAAATTGCAGTATTGCTTTCATGGGTGTAGACTTATGTCAAAATATATCAAATTAAATATTTTGTGTACTCTATATTGTTATACATTTTAAATAGGTACAGTTATTCCATATCACTTATACCGAAATAAAGTATATATAATAGATCAAAATATAAATAGATCATTCTGGAGGCTATAGGGAAATAAATGGACTGCCATTGTAATTACACATGGAATTAATTTGTCTCCATAGTGGTCTCTTGTTGTATTTGGGACTCTATCTGAAAAAGGGGAGCTTTTGTCATCCCTCTATTGAATTTATTTATTTATATTTAAAGATTTATTTTTATTTATTTATGCATACAAGAAGTGGGGTCTAGGCCAGAGGTGTGTGGGGGTGGTGAGGGGATTCACCAGAGACAGAGTGGGGAGCTAACAGGTGGATCAAACTCAGACCACAGTGGCTGGTGATAGCTTGGTAGTGCTGAGACTTAAATCCCTGCGCCACTAGGGAAGCCCCCCTCTGTTGAATTTATAAGTACCCTTCAGCTCTCAGGGAAAGTGCAGAGAGATGGAGCTATATCATGGCTTGGGGATAATGGATATTTCATTTCTGTTAAAGTGGAGTGTTTAGGGCAAGGACTGGGAAAATGAGGGCAAGGACTGGGAAAAATTGAAAATAGATCTGATCCCCTTTCTATTGACTTAGAGAGCCTTGCATGTCACTACAGAATTTATGGTTTATGTGGTAGGCACACAGTCAAGAATCACTGAATAGTTTTGGATAGGTAAGTTACTCTGTTGATTTTTGGAAGAGCTGAGTCTATAGCTGTTTGGAGGATGCACTTTGGGGATATTTTTAAGTAGCACTAGGGCAAGCTAGTAAAGTCATCTTGAAGCTGTTGATGTAAAAATGGAAAGATGATTGGCTCAAAAGGAACTGCCTGCAGTGTTTATTGACTAATAGCTGAATGAATGATAAGAAAATGAGCCTTCAAGGTTGAACAAATGGTAGACTGCAGGATGCTTTAACATTAGCTGAAATCCAGTAATTTTGTGCATCTCCAAGGACCTTCATTGCTCAATACATTCTTCCATTTTTTCCCCTTCCAAATTAAAAAAAAAAAAATTAGATTGATTTATTTACGCATACAAGCTGGGGTGTAGGCCAGATGTTTGGGGGGTGAAAGGATTCACCAGAGACAGAGTGGGGAGCAGAACAGGCAGATTGACTGAAGTACACTGCTGAGGGGAGCAGTGGGTGAGACAGGAGAGGTCTGCTGTGCCGTGTGGGAAGCTCCCTGGCCGGGGATTGAACTCATGCTGCAGTGGCTGTGGCTACAGATAGCTTCATCGTGTTGAGACTTAACCTCTTATACCTCTAATGAGGCCCTATTCTTCCATTTTTTTTTAAAAGAAACATTTACAGAGTTTACAGCAGAGTATGAGGAACTGAAGTTCAAAGAGGTTACACTTTTTGTACAATGACAAAATACTGCTGAGCATACAGTAGAGCCATCCCTTTTTTTCTTCCCTCCCAGTCTGAAGTTACTTCTTGTAAAGCTACCCAACATGACAAGGAGAGGTAAGGGTGTTATTTTCTCTTGCCATGCTGTAATATACCACCTACAGAGCCAAACTGAATTGTGGTTTCCTGTGTTTTGTGTTGAAATCAGTGTTTTATAGATAGAAGATGGAGAGTGAGGCAATAATAGCTTGAGTACATTTGCATATTTGTTTTTTGTGTGGTACCTGTAAAGAAACTTTCCCACCTAGTAGTTGGTCACATCATATTTGCCTTTCCTGGGCTAAGAGTTCTGGCAAAAGGCATCCCAAATCATCATTGTATCACTGCATGAACACTAGACTTCTTAATTTTGAGACTTTTAAAACATGTTTTTGTTTCCAAGGAAACCAATAGTTGCGTACTGTATAACCAAACTGTACCACAGATACTAGTTATACAATATCTTAGCAGGAAAAAAAAAGCCTTGGTTTTTAAAACAGGAATAAAAAAGTAGGTTCTTGACTTTTCTAGTCAAGAAAGTAGAGGAAACCATGAGCTCAAAATCAATGTGACTCTTTTCTTTTATATCTGTGTATCTGTTCATCTCTTCATCTATCATAAATATATAGCTATAGATTAACAAAACAGATTTCATCATCCTGCTGTGTTTCTAGATTTATTTCCTCTTCCTTTTCATTAGATTGGTAAGCACATTTGTTGGAGATGTTGCTAGTTAAAATTGACAAACTGTTGTGGTATATGCGGCTCGAGCCAGATCTGGATGTATTATGGAAACAGATTTGATGATTAAGGTGCCAGAGCAATTTGTTTTGTTCAGATATTTAATTTTTATTGTATATTAGGAAAATTGGAGTGAGGTGGAATTTAGAGCACTAAAGACAATGTTTCAAATTTGCAATTTCTTTCCTCCCAGGATGCTTTAACATTACTCAAACATATTTATAAATATTTTTATAAACATATTTATAAGCTCACTCAAACTTATTTATAAGCATGGTAATATTAATTTACTATAAACCAGGTTAAGTAATTTCCCTTTCTCCAAATCATATGGAAGCTATACTAGGCTAACATGGTACATAGATTGATTTAATAAAATATTATCAGGGTATTACAGTGTTATTCAATATATACCGGGTTGTATTCTGCTGAAATTGGAATAAAAAATTGCAAAAACCCTATGAGGTTCAAGTTGGCAACAAGAGAGCTTAATTTTGATACAGCAGCTACCAAAATCTCTCATTAATTGGCGACATGGAACAATGATTTTAGACCTCTGTGCCAACTTCCCGTTTTTCTCATAAACTACCAGACTCCCACAGGCTTTGCTTTACAGAACTTAAACTATGATATGCAGGGCAAGGTGGAGGCAGGAGCACTGGGCTCTGCAACGAAGCAGACCGGAAAACTGACTCAGTCACTGGTGAGTGAGGCCTGGAGAGGTGAAGTGGCCAGCACAGAAATGTATAGCTAATCCTGACACAGCTTGGGGGTGAAGAACAAGTTTTCCTGATAGTTAGACTAAGTGTGTAGTTGTAACTAAGCTTCAGTGCCTTCAAGTTTTTCAGTTGTGCCACAGCAGAGCAGTGGGTTCTACAGGATTTAACTGTGAGTAATTGTTATCCTGACTCTATCTCCCCTTCCCACTTTCTTATTACACCCCTCAACATGTTTGGCCTCTCCTGGAAAAAGAAAATCATCAAGTAAAAGCTGTTGGTGAAAAGATTTTTAAAATCTTTTTTATTCGCACTTACATAGAGAGCAATGGATTTTTATAGGGAGATTCTATTTAAAATACAAAACAATTAAAATTTGCAATTTGCATAGTCAAATTACTTTAGCATGTTATAAGTAGAACGATACCGCTTTAAGCACAAGCCAGCCACAGCAGTTGGGATATTTTGAACATTCTATTTCAAAACACTAAAAAAAGAAGAAGAAAACCCAAAACCTCAGTAAAAATGTCATTTTTGCCAAACATAACTTTATTCCATTGAAAGTAGCTATTTCTGTAGTAGCAGTTGGCGTTGCACCTATAAGCTTCACACTCAGAACAAGGAGATGCATTTAGGAAGGGGAATTTCCAGTAGAGCCCTTTAGAAAAAGTCAGCCTGGAAGTATATATACACAAGCAACTTTGATCATTTTTACTAAAATTGTCTCCCCCTGCCCCATACTTACAGTTCAACTAGTTGATTTCTTAGTCCAAAATACTCTGTATTTTAACATCCTCCTGGATTTAGTTTCACCTCTTTATCCAACTCCTGTGCTATCTTTCAGCAGGAAGGTTGTATTTTAGCCAAAGTTCTCTTAATACCCTATTACTCCTGTATCACATGAGTTAGATTATTTACGAAAGTACATGATACAAAAACTGGTCGACTGTGCACTCTTTCTTCAAAGTTTTAGGATGAAGGGAGATGGCTTTTTTTCTCTGCAATAATAATAAAAAAAAGTGAAATGGCCCATTGATTTCTTTAAGTAATGCTTCACAAGTCTGTGATTTCCTAAAGAGAGACACTCCACATTTTGGCAGCTGTATTGATTGACTGGCAGCTACCTATGAGTGTGTGTGTTTGGGGTGGGGGATGGAGTGTTGGAGGGGAGCAAGAGGAATATGAAGGACCCTTTTCCTTTATCAGTTATCCCTTAATGGCCCCAAAACATTTTGAAAAGGGAATAGAAGAAACTAAACAGATAAGAGCAATTGAGATGGGTGGAATTGGTGTTCTAGGTGATGATTAAGGTATAAAATGTTCTAATTTCCATGACAATAGAGGAAGACACAAATTTATTTATTTCAAAATGTTTATTGCAATAAAATTGGTTTAAAACATTACATAAGCTTCAGGTGCACAGCACCGTATTTCATCTTCGGTAGATGCTACATTATGATTACTACTAAAAGTCTAGTTTTTGTTGACCACCATTTGACTGCTCTCCTTTACCAAATTTATCCATCCTCTTTCCCCTTTCCCTTCTGGTAACCACAATTTTGTCCTTATAATCCAAGAGGGTTTTTTTATCTTTTATTTTTGCTTTATTTATCTTCCACATATGCATGGAATCATACAGTATTTTTCTCTGCCTGACTTACTTCACTTGCACAATACCTCCTTGACCCATCCATGATGTTACAAATGGCAAGAATTCATCATTTTTTATAGCTGAGTGGTATTCCATTATGTATACTGTCATGCAGCGCTTAATGACTGCCATATATCTAGGAAATACATCCTTACGTGATTTTGTTTTGTAAATATCATGGAGTGTAATGGCATAAACCTAGATGACATAGGCTACTACACACCTAGGCTCTATGATATAGCTTATGTGACCACCAGCTTATATGTGATCTGTCATTGAACAAAACTTAATTGATCCATGACTGTATATACAGCATGTTTATTCAGTGGGCACTTAGTTTTCCCCACAAATCCTGGCTGTTGAAATTCATGCTTCAATGAACACAGAGGTACATAAATCTTTTCAAATGAGTGTTTTTGTATTCTTTGAGTAAATACTTAGAGGTGGAATAACTGGATCATATAATATTTCTATTCTTAATATTTTTGAGAAATCTCCAAAATTTTTCCATAATGACTGCACCACTTTACATTCACACCAATAGTTTATAAAGGTTCTCTTTTTTCCACATCTTCATCAACACTTATTGACTCTTATCTTAGCCATATAAGCCTTTCTTACAGGTGTGAGATGGTATTTCATTTGTGGTTTTTATTGGCATTATCCTAATGATAAGTGATGATAAACTTTCTTTCATGTGTCTAGTGACCATCTGTATATCTTCTTTGGAAAAGTGTCTATTTAGAAGCTCTACCCACTTGTTAATTAGGTTTCATTTTTTTTTGTTGTGGAGTTATATAAACTTTTATGATATTTTGGCTATTAATCTGTTTTTAAAAAACAAATGTATTATTTTTTATTTAGATATATTGGTTTACAACACCATATTTGATTTAAGGTTATATTGCTTCACACCTTTTCTTATGTGTGTCATCACACCACACTCACCACCAAACACCCATAATCCTTCACCATAATTCATTGGGCAGCTCCATTCTGCTGCCCAGTGCCCCACCCTGGTAATCTCAATTCTGCAATCAGATTCCTAGGGTTTGTTTTGGTTTAGTTTTATCTGTTCCTTTGCTTTCTTTCTCTGTATTATATAAGTAATACATGAGTAAAGTAATCCAGTATTTGGCTCTGCCCTTCTAACTTGTTTTGCTTAGCATAATCCCTTCAAATTTTATCCATGTCACAAATGGCAAGAGTTTATATTTTTTATAGCTGAATAGTATTCCACTGTGTATATACCACATCTTAATCCTTTCATTGATAGATTAGACATTAAATAACCATTAGACATAGGTTATTTCCTTGATTTAGCTATTGTAAATAGTGCTGTAATGAACATAGAAGTTCATATATTCCCTCAAATTAGTATTGTTTGCATTCTTCAGGTAGAGACAGAACTGAAATTACTATAACATTACTATATGAGAGATCCAGTTTCAATATTTTAAAAAATCTCCATACTCTTTCACATAGGGGCTGACCTACCTGTCCATATTTGCATTAATGGTATATAGAGATTCCTTTTTCTCCATGTACTTGCCAACATTTCTTGTTTCTGGTTTTTTGGTACTGACCATTCTGATGGATATGAGTTGGTGTCTCATTGAGGTTTTGGTTTGCACTTACCTGATGATAAATGATGCAGAGTTATCAAACTTTTAAGATTTTTTTGTATGGCAACTATAGAGAAGAATTTTGGGTAAAGAGGTAGTAAAGGAATGTCAAAGCAAGTACAAATGAGACTGAGTATATTGAAGACTATGAGGAATAAGAGAGCTTTACTATAGGGAGGTAGGTCTGCTATAGTGGGAGAAAAATACTGGGTTTGCACTGAACAGATCTTGAGTTCTTTCTAATCTGTGCCAGTTGAGAGAAGTAAGTGGTTTGCTTAATTTACTTGAAACTCAAGTAACAAATGTAAAGTCAATTTGTGAATATAGTAAATACTATATTAAAATAAGACATTATCTTTTACAACAGATTTGCAGGATAAATAGAAACTCTGCCTTTCTGAATTATTTTGACTATGAACTTCAGGCCCTCTACAGAAGAGAAGCTAAACAGGATACTGGGGTGATTTTCACCTCATTCAAAAAGAATAGATTGGATCTTTTCAATCCCTCAAGGCATGAATGGCTGGGCTGCATATAAAATGAAGGACATTGGCTAGTCCTGACAGGGCATTCTGGTAAGCTCAGAATAAACAATACTTACTCAACATATTATAAACTCAGGGAAGCAATGTAAAAGGAAGGCGAATGTTAGTGCAATGCAAATGGAATAAAGTGAAGGTGAGAGAATGAACAGTAAACGATTCATGAAGGAATTTTTGTAGGAATTGAATTTTTGGACTCCTCTTGGAAGGGGAAAAGTAGGAACTAATGCCTTAATGGTAGGAAGTAATTCCATTGATATCATTGGAGATGACTGAACTCGGGAAGTTAATTGAGCAGTAGGGGATGTTGGGAGAGGATCTGGAAGGTTGACTGAAGAGATGAGATCACATAAGATAAGTAATATGGACCATTAGGAATTTGTGAACAGGGCTTTGGCACAAAGGACTTGATATTTGAGGAAGACTGTTCTGCCTCTACCATTTACCATCCTGGTGTAGTTAAGTAGCGGTGGGAGCCTGGAGAATCAGGTAGGAGATTGTTGAAGGTGTAAGGTAACAGGATTGATAGAAATTGTGGAATCACAAAAGGAAGGCAGGTCTGAGAGAGGATGGAGCATACTTGATAGGTTATTTCTGTTTTGAATTAACCTGCTTGTGGCTATCTGTTCTGTTTGTTATTCTAATGCACCCAATTCTAAAGAAATGATATTTATATATCATAACGGACAGAGAAATACTGCATGGAAATTTCCCAAATTTTGTTCCTTTGTATCCAGATTCTAGACAGCCTGTATTATTCAAGCATAGTGTGGTCTTTAGCTTTGTAATAAAGCCAATTGTAGGTCTGGATCCCTCTCTGTTTTAGTAGTATAGTGAAGTTCTGTTTCTTATCAGAAAGGCTTGTAATAATGCTGTGTTCTTTTCTTATGTTGTCAGCATTTTACCCAATTCTTTTGTTCTTAATGTATTAGCAGCTGTTGAGCTATACTTTTGGGAGGCAATAATCGAGGTCTTGACTAGTAAAACAAATAGCGTAATAACTAATGATTATACTTTTGAAATATACACATAATGCCATTCATGTGGCGAGGCTAACACCACTTGTCAAATCCTTACGATGGGGTTGGTTCTTTGTGCTAAGCACTTTACATGAATAACCTCATGTAAATAAGGTAACTCTTGCTAACAATTGGAAAGTGGCTAATGGGCCTCCCCCAACACCTCTGGCCTGCACCCCAGCTCTTGTATGCATAAATAAATAAATCTTAAAAAAAAAAAGAAAGTAGCTAATGCTGTTCTTTTCATTTTACAGATATAGGCACTTATAGACAGTTCTAATGAAGGCCTTGTTTTACCACAGCAGAACCAAATCTTTATTTCTTTCAAACAGAATTCTGCTCATAGAGGATACCTTACTAATGCCATAAATGAAATATATTCTATAACAGCTTTCAGTGAAGTGAAAATGAGTTATTGCTGAGTTTTAAAGTTATTTTCTTAGACATAATTCCAGTTCTGTGTTCAAAAATGAGTCAGAAACATCTGCTTCTTTCTATGGAGATATTTGGTGGCTTCTTTACAAGTACTCAGACTTCCATGGCTTTCTGAAAGTAAGCTGTCTCTTTAGGTAGTGAGGTCTTTATCACAGGGCAGTGCACACTAAATACTCAATGACCGTTTACGCATGCGTCATATATAATAGGTGTTAGATAAATGGAAGTGAAGTAGTTTTGAATGGCATTTGAAATCCCTGTCAGCCCTGAGATTCTTCGAGATTCTAAGTTCCGGTGATACTATTTCAGAACATAGTTAAGAGTAGAGCAGCAAATTTTTTTTATAACTTTTGGTCAAAGTACAATCAAAGATTAACTAGAGAAGTGGATATAAGAGATATTGGGGGAAATTTTTAAGACAAAGTTGACCTGAGATTCTGTGCTAAAGATAAGTAACGTAGCATAAAATTTAGAAGAAATTCTCAGATCAATATAGTACCATGGCATATTAATTATAGAGTATAAATTAAATTAATCTTATTTTTTTAAAAAACAGTAATAAGTCAGGGACTTTTAAAAGAGATGCTGGCGTTCAGTGAGTTTCTCAAGCAGCTTAAGTTTTCAAGGAAACTGATAATAACTGTATTATTATTGCAAAAGCTTTTATTGAGTACTTTTATCTGTCCTACTGTGCAAAAAATGCTTTACATGGATGTTCTTCTGTAATTTTCACACTAGCCCTATGATTATTATTAGCTTCAGTTTTACATTTTACATCAGATATTATATAAATGTGGATTTCAGTAAAGTAAGAAACTTGCCTTAAGACAATATCTGGATTAGAATAGAGATCTGGTTCCTTTTCTCATTTTTGCAGCCTACTATTGTTCTATATGTGTTTTCAACAGATCTCTAAAAACTTCTGTTTCATCTATAGTAAATGAATATATCTGTTGTGCTTATTTATGGTTTAACGTGCCTCAGAGTTGAAGCATCCTTGCTTGAATAAGCTAGGCTAATTGAAGGGAGAAGCAACAACATATTGGTTCTGAATGTTAAGCTTCATATTATTTTGGAACCTGGTTTCTTAGTAACTGAATATGTGGCTGCTGCATTTTAGATAAAATAAAAAGAAAATCATGTGAAACCCTAAACCATGTCTTAGATTTGAATATAGGTACACTGACCAATGAATATTTGACCTTGGATGAATTTTTCATTTCTTTCTTAGTTCCACAACCTGCATACTCTCATAGTAGTTTGCAACTGTAGCCACCTTGATGATTTCTTGCAAAACATTTATTATTTTTAGCATATATAGGTCATGCCATTCCTGTTCTTCAGCATGGCTCGTTTGTACCAATTTACATCTTAGGTAAAATAAAGTTAAATTAAAATATCCATGAGTGATTGAAAATGAAAAGAATTCACAATCTTTCAGAGTTGACTGTCTTTATAGAATTACCTCTTTTGTACTCTTACCCAAAAATGTAAATGCTTTTTATAAATCTTAACTCACTCACTATTTAGAGAAATATTCCTGATTATCTAGATTTCCTGATTAAATCTTGAAAGAAAATATGGAGTATCAAAACCACAAATTTTAAACTCATGGTACACTTATTTGTATAGTTAAATATGCTTTTTCAGGAAAATGACTTGTACCTTCATCTCAAAAAGATACTTTGATAGAGAAACTTTCGGCAAAACAAAAATACATAAAACTACTTTCTACTCTAATTAAATGACCCTATTCATATCCTGTTTTGATATTTGGGTAGTATTCCAAGATCATCTCTCTAGAGAGTATTAAAATTCATGGTCTAAAAATATAATGTCAATTTTAACTTTGCTCTAAGGCAAATTTTTCCATTTTACAGTAAATTCATTTTGATGTACTTTAAAATTAAAAAAAAGTTTGTAAGTTTTTGAATTTTTAAATTACACTTTGGGATTCATAGATTGAATTATAGTTTTATCAATAATTAGGGAACGTTATAATTTATGCCCATCAAAATAAGTATCCATTTGCAAACAAAAAAACTAACCTCTCCTTTACTGGGAAGAAATAGTCAACATGAAGTTGGTCGTGAGCAGAGGCTCCAGGTATCAGAGGTTTTGCAATATATCAGTCAGTGCCAAAATATCAGTCAGGGATTTCCTTTAAAAATTGTTTTTTTCCATTTGTAATTTTGAAGTTTTATTGGAAGTTGGAATTTTTTTTGTTGTCTTTTGAGAAAAAGTTTTGGAGCATTAAAAATAATTGTATGAATTTAGTTGTAAAACAGAATAACGGATCTTGCTGTCTTGAATGGTGTACCTTACCTGTATGTTAATGGAAATAAGAAAATCATCAGTGAACTCATCTCTCCTTAGATTATTTCCATTTTAATTGAGAATATTACCTCAAGCTCAGTAAAGAAGGACTATATAATACTAGAAGTGAGATTGTTACAAGGGGTGGAGATTCTTATTTTTTGGTATTGCTAGAATCACAGTCCTGAGGCCCACTGTGAAGAGTCAAAGAGGGTTCAAAATGTTGGTAAATTTTGAAAATCAGTATTTACATAAGCCACTATTTTTTGTGGTACAGTATATAGTTTTTTCTTTTTGTCAGTCTGAAATATATTGAAATTATTTTCCTTCTGCATTTTTTGGTCACTGTTTGTCAGTTGCTTGCCAACTCTGTCAAATTCAGGAAATTTTCCCAGCACACATAGTGGAGTTTGTATTAGATGGTTTGCAGTTGTTTGGCGTCTGTCTGTCAATAACCAATGTGGTAGCTGGGGCAGACCTTGTGATTCTTATGATTGCAAGACACCCTTCAGCAATAACCACTGGGAACCTTTCAGAAAAAAATAAATGTTTATTACTTACAAGACTTGGAGATTATATAGCACACCTTGGGGGTGTGTGTGTGTGTGTGAGAGAGAGAGAGAGAGAGAGAGAGAGAGAGAGAGAGAGAGAGAGAGAGAGAGAGAAGGAGAAGGAGGAGAGAAGGAGAGAAGAGGAGGAGGAGGAGGAATGAGAGATGAGAGGTGAAGGAGAGAGAGAAACATGGTTGGACATGAATGTTGTGGTTCTGTTTTTATTGGGATCAAGTGGCGGTCTAAGGTCAAAGATTCACTCCTTGTAGATGAATAAAAGTAGGAATTAAAAGCAAAGAGGAAAAACAGGTGGCCCAGATTGTCAGTTATTGAAATCAACCAAGATCTCTAAAACAAAGGAGTCTGGGGACTAGGGGGCAGAGGGGTGGGAGTGGGAGATTGGAGGGGGGGTCTATGTGGGTGGCAGCAGGGGCAGCCTCCCCCATTATCTAGTCTTGTGTCTGGCTATTTGAGATAATGTCTCCACAATCAAAGCCTAAGGCAGGCACTTGCATTAGAGTATGAGAAAATCCAACTGTCAGGCTTATGTTACAAATGCCCATCCAGGTATGATATTCTATGATTTAAGTTTCTGGAATGAACTAGGTACAGAAAGGAAGAATCTTCAGTAAATTGCTATCATTTTTTTCTATTAGCATGTATGCTACTTGGATACTAAATATTCCTTGGTCATTTTGCAATGGTTATTTTTAATAAAGCCAAGAGATACTATATTAATTTATTGCTGTTGTTAGAAATTTCTATAAACTTAGTGGCTTAAAGACAATAGAAACTTACTCTTGTAAGTTACTCAATAGAAACTACTCTTGTAGTTCTTAAATATAGTTCTTATAGTTGTTAAAAATGTGATGGGGGTCTCACTGGCTAAAATGAATTAGTCTCCTTTTGTTGATGCTCTAGGGGAGAATTCATTCCTTGTCTTTCTTAACTTCTAGAGACTGCCTACATTCCCTGTTGCTGAGTCTGTTCCATCTTCAAAATCAGCAATGACCAGTCCAGTCCTTTCTTACACTGCATTTCTCTGACTGTAGTTCTCCTGGCTCCTTACTTACAGGAACCTGTCTGATTACATTGGTCCCACCTGGATAACCTGGCATAATCACTCAGTTACAATGTGCATATCTTTAATTACTCCTGCAACTTCCTTTTGTCATCTATGGTAACATATTCCTAGGTTCCAAGAATTAGAAAGAGGGATTTTCCGGGAGCCCATATTTTGCTTTCTAAAAGCATGGGAAATTTTCATTTAATGTCAAAACAGTCATTGTGAAAGCAGTTTCTATATGCAATTTTTGCTGATTTAACCACAACTTAGAGCCCATGGATTTTACTTTCTTCACATTCTACTTTGTTTGGGAAATGGTCAAGCTATCTTTATTTAAATACTGTATCAGGGTTCACTATAAGCAGTAATAAATAATATTCATTGAGTACTACTCTCAGAAATAAGAAATTTGATGCCAAATCCCACTTAGTCCTTCCAAAATGTCCCGACACAAGGTATTATTTTTCTCCCATTATACATATGATAAAATTGAGAATTTGAAATTTTAAGTAATTTTCCCAAGGCCACCCAGATACTTTGTGACCATTGTAATAAGAACATAGGTAATGTGACACACTAGGTAGTAAGACTGGTCCCCCTGTGCACTTCAACACTCTTTGGGCCAGAGATATTTATTTGTAAGTCTCATCACTCATTCGCATATACCAGCTATGAGCAACCACTAAATGTTCATTGGCCTCATGAATGGTCTTACACAATGATATACTCCATTAATTTTCTGACTGGTACATTGAATAGATGAGATAAATAAGGACTTTGATGGCACAGTATTAAGGAACTCTGCCACACTTATTGTACGTAATGTTCTCCATGATGGTGATTGTTGGCACTAGTTTCAAGAGCAGGCCCTCATCATTGCCCTCCCTCTACTCCTGGTATTATACATACATCTGTCATACCTTCTGTTGCACCTCTAGCATCATCTCCCCACTAAACATTTTGGCAGCAACTTTGGAAACATCTGTTCCCCTAGCCTAAGAACAAACTAGTTGTTCCCTGTCAAATGAAGATGACACTTGGCAGTTCATACTTTAATTTTCTTCAGGAGTCCCTTTGGTCTAAGGCCATCCTTAGCTAAAGTCCTAACATGGGTAGGGACTCCTCCTAGCATGCTACGTGTATAACAAATGGCAAAACACATGTGAGAGGAATTTGGTAGAACAATTGAAATTATACATTATGATATTGTCCTATATATACTAATGAGCACTCATTCTACTGAAATTCTCAGGTAGACAATTTCAGCACAACATCAAGAGACTTGTTCAAACACTATACCAGTTCTGACCCTGACAGATGGCAGCTGAGTGTTGTTAAGCAACTTCCATACCTCTTTGAGGAGAAAGACCTTGATCTGCTCTAGTTAGCTCTTGTAAGTTTACACATATGATTAAGATTTGGTCTCTGATCTTGAAGGAAACTAAATTTTCTAAGGAAAAACTCACATGCAATAATCTGATTCATGTAAATAAAAAAATATAAAATATGGATAATCATTATTGGACGTATCTTCCTTGGTTTTCACTTAAGAAAATGGAAAAAAGCAGCCTGTGACATCTATGGACTCAAAGGTAGACTTCAGAATTCTTGCAAACTAATTTGATGCTTTAAAACTAACCTATGTTCTTTTCTGTTGTTCATAATATCATAGACTATCTATTTCAGACTGGGTCACTGTGAAAATAATAATATACCAGACATTTTCCTCTCTTGCTTAATGTGTCACTGCTGCTTATTTACCAATGAAAACCTTTGCCTTGCTTTAATCTTACATGGGGTTTATTGAGGTTTTTGATCAGAATTACCTTGGAGTGAAACTCCACTTCCTTAGAACCTCCTCAAAATTATCTGATGGGCATCTCAATCCTGTAATAGGTTCTTTCTAATACCTGTTTTAGAGTCTTCTCAATTTCCTGATGTACATTTTCTCTTCTTGCAATGAGTAACAAACCAACTAACTCAACTATAGTAACCTTTCACTGAAGACCATTGATATATCCCCAAATAAATTTATCAATGACTAAATTTAGATAATTATGTAAAATCATAAGTTATGTAACAGTCTTTAACTTTGTCCTTTAAAATGTTATTGCATATATGTTATTGTATATATGGTTCAAAACAGCAGCAAAAATGGCTTATAATGAAGCCATTATAAGCCTCATAATGAAAAATAGTTATTTCCTTGCATTCTCCATTGCCAATCCTAAAAGAAATTATGATATAGGTGTCAGTCTGCTCATTTTAAGCAGAAGTTTAACTACTGTTTTTAATTTCTGGGAACTCTGGTTATCTTTTGTCCGTTGTCTCCTCTTAGTCTTCTGTCAGTGTAATTTCCTATTGACTGTTCTCTCTGGGCACAAATTTTATATCATTATGGTTCTTTGTATTGTTATTTTAAGTGACTTTCCTGTCCCTAAAATGCTGTATGTGCAGGTTTTGTTGCACTTTTCTGTTATAGAAGTAATTCTTGATTGCCTGTTCACATTGAAGATTTAGAAAAGTTGACCTTTTTGTTGTGGGTAGGCCTTGAGAGAGGAAGATAACCCTCATGTTTTGATCCCTAAATACCAGAATAAGAATTATGTCTAAGTTTAAACAATTATTTATGAAGATGGTATGACAAAAGATTCTATGTATGAAAAGTTATATGTGAAAATTTTATGTATGAAATTTGATTATAGGCTAATGCTGGTAAAACTTCAACTTGAAAAACAATGTGGTTTTAACCCTGATTGTCTTTAAATCTTACTGTTTGCTTACAGAAAAAGTAAAGAAACACCAAAAAATCTCTACTGAAGAATTGAATGAAGTTGCTCTTTAGTGACCAGTGTAGCTTGCATATCTTTGCTCTCTTTGGCCTCTTGGACAGAATTAACTAAGAAAAGCCAGTTATTGTGCTCATGTTGATTTTATCTCAAAGAAGTCCACTGAGTTTACATCTAACCCATAATGTTCTAAGTTAAACAGGGGTGGACAGGAAACAACTGCCCAGGCTCTGAGGCAAGAGCCACCAAATAGCCCCAAAAGGCCAAAACAACAAAGGACAGCGCCTGAAGCTCTAGAGCACAGGTGACTGTCTGTGGGTTCTCACCCATGTGCACAATTGCAAGAGACTTCAGGCTTCAGGAACAACAACAAACATGGGGTTTATTTTACAAACGAGGGGAACAGAGAGCTTACTGCTTCTCAAGTGGGGGCTACCTCACCCGGAACGCCTGGGGGATGGTAGCTCTTTGTGAGGTATTGGGTTAGACCAACAAACGGCTCTTTGAGACACCAGGCCCACGGCCCCTGGTGCTCCTTTCAGGCTATGTCAGAGATAGGACAGGAGACCCAGCCACTGCAGAGTCCTTCAGCTTCTCTTCCTGCTCGGAGGGTGGCTGCTGGATGCTTCTTTTCTTCTTTCTTCCTTGGAGATGAGGAAAGGACATCTTTCTTCTCTCTTTGGAGTCTGGAATCGTTGTCTTCCTTCTCCTGGGGCTGGTGTCGTCGTCTCCTCTCTCTCTGGGGCTGGCTTCTTCTTCTTCTTTTTTTTTTTTTTCTCCTTTTTCCCCCTTCCTCCAGTCCCTCCGATCCTGGCTTATATCCTCTTTCAGAGTACCATCCACAAGTCTGATTGGACCATTTTTCAATCCTGGAGCTGATTGAACCTACCCATCAGCTCCTAGCACCTGATTGGTCCATTCAAAATGGCAGTTACTGGGCAGAAGCAATTGCCACAACTGCTCTGGAGCAGTGGGGTGAGCTGTACTACTGTTTCTGCTGGCTCCCACTGCTAAGGCAGCTTGGTTCCGGTAATATAAGTACTTTATGTAGTTTAGCTCATTGATTTCTCACATCAACCCTATGGGACAACTTGCACATTTCCCATGTACTTTTTTAAAAAACTGGCAATTAAAATGTTTCTTTGCTTTAACAAAATGAAAAAAAAATGTATGGTCCTTTCAAAAGATGCTGATTAAAATTATCAGTATGGATATCAACTTCTTATCTAACTTAATTTTCATTAAACCCAGACTTGCACATATCCCCGACTGTTTTCACATATGAATTTGAACTATCAGGTCACTCTCTTTGCATGGAAAACAGAAGTTATCCTAATATTTAAAAAAATAGGTTAGTTATTTTTATCATTACCTTCATGTGGAACATTAAAATAATCTAAAGTTTATTATCTGTTGTCATAAGCTATGTTATCTACATTGCATATGTGCTTTACTTTGGTAAACTAATGCTGTTGAAGCTTTTTACTTCCAATTTGTAATGAGAGGGTAAAAATAAACAGTATAGAAAATTTATGGCAGCAGCTTGACCCCTGCACTGAACAAAGTACAAGTGCTTAGTCTCTGTCTGCACTTATAGTACGGAACATAAGAGCATAGATGAAATGCATCTAGTTTGCTATATTCTGATAAAGTCTTTTGTAAATTTTACTTTTAATTGCCTAGATATATTCTACATTACTAGTAATTGAAATTAAATACTTGGTAATTAGAAGTTATATTTTATTGCCCTTTTAATAAGAAAGAATAAGATAGAGTACTTGAAAAGAACAGTAAAAATTCACTATTCATATTTCAAGCTTAGTGTGAATAGGCATTGATTGAGCAGCAAAAACTTCAATTTGATGAAAATGTATGCCAATATAATAAAAATAAATATGTTTTAATGAGAGTTAATTATAGTTACTAGCAAAGATGGTCATCTTGACTTTTTCGGTTTTGTACTGCCTTTTGATGCTCTGAAATAAATTATTGGTGAATTTTTTCAGATATTTTTATAATGATAATGATGAGTATATTGACATTTTACACTTGTAAGCACTCAGTGACTTTTGATATACTTTCATATTTTTCATCTCATTATCTTTATCATTTCCAGGATTTTCAAAGCAGAAAAACACAGTAGAAACTATAAACAAGGATTTGCTTAAATATCTGTCTGCCGATACCTACAAGTTTAATTTGGTAACAAATCTCTTTTACTTAAAGTTCTACTCTATGATAGAAAGGTAAGAAAGACAAGCCACCAAGTAGAAAGCCTCAAAAATTCTTCAAAAACATGGAATTTGATGACTTTTATAGCCAAATTCCCCAATTACTTTCAGTCTCCATTCTCTTTTGCATAACTTGTGCTTACTCATCTGTCAAGACTTTCCTAGTTCTGAAGAAAGGGCTCCCTTGTTCCCTAACTCTGGAGAACTGCAGTCATATCATGTTTTGTGTGAATGGGCTTTCCAGGTGTGCCAAAATACCGATCTTTCTGAGGACATTTGAGGTTTTCTACCCTTTGTGTAGAAGACAGAGAAATCCCATCTCATTGGGCATAAGTAGGAAAGGCTTTAATGAGGGGGTGAAGTCTAAGATGGATCTTGAAGAATAACTCATTGTGATGATTTTGCTCAGATGATCTAAACTAATAGGGAACAATCATAAATTTTAGGACCTGGTTTGTTTAAAACTTGAGTAAACCACTGCTTGTATTAATACTACTTAGTCACCAGCTAAATTGTCCAAGTCAGAAGCCAGTGAGTCATTCTAACCTCTACTTTCTTCCACTCCATTTGGTTCTCAGAGAGCTTATGGCTTCCTTTTCTAAATATTTGTCCAATATTCTCCACACTCTCATCATTATAGACTCAATTGTCATCCAAACCTTAATCATTTCATGACAAATCATCTACTCTGACGTTCAGTCCCCTCTGCCCAGAAATCTTCAATGTCTCTCCATAGCTGCACGATAAAGAGAAAGTTCATTAGCATGACATATAAAGTACCAATATGGCTTAGCTCCTGCATCTCTCTCCATTATTATCTCTTTATATACACTTTCACTATCAAACTGTGTATAGTTCCCTGAATACATCATTCTGTTGTTCCTGTACTTTTCGTCATAGTATTCCTTGTCTGAAACAACCTTTCCTCACTTGACTGACAATGTTTTTCTTCCTCTTAAGGGCTATATGCAGCAGCATCTCTTTGAAGAAATTTTCCCTGGTTTTCCTGTATTGGTGGTCTTCAATTGGCACAGAGTGGGGAAGTTCAGGATTTTCCAAGAGATTAGCAGATATTTCTTATGCCCATGTTCACATATTTTCAGCTGCCCTTCTTATTTTATATTAGCCATTGTTGCAACAATATACTATATATAGGTATAACCTGATAGAGCACTCTGCCTCAGTTATATCTCACCTCTCTTTGTCTCTTACTCACTCCAGTTCTGAGGTCTGCCTATATGTGTGGACCTAGAAGGAAATGGGAACTAAAATTTCATGGGGAGCCCTAGGCCGGTGGGAGGTAGGTGCCTCAATATAAATTTTCTTCTTTGTCTGCCACAGACATTTTTGAGGCACATTCTGCAGGGCTTTTTAAAGGGTCCACAGTGACACTGAGCTCCAGTTGCCTGTAGTCCCTAAATCAATGACTGTTTGAATTGGCTCTCTTTCCTTTTCTGTTTCACTATTACTCCTCCTGTTACTTGGGAACAATTCCCTAAAGAAACTATCTGCATACAAACTCATTTGCCAGTCTCTGTTTTCTGGAAGGTCCAGGCTAAGACAAAAGATGTAATGGATATATGTACATTAATCAAATTCTTAATTTTTATATGTATTATTTCTAAAACTGAGCTTCCTGAAAATATAAGTGAAAGGGTAATCAATAAAATAATTTTAAGCATAAGCAGTATCTAATGTTCTATGGAGAAAGTGGAATAGAAATTTATCAAGAAGAAAAAGTATAGAAGCTTTCTCAGGTTTAAAAATTTATTATTCTCAGATTTTAAAAATGGGTGAAAGTGGGCCATAAAAGAGTGATATAATAATTTTAAAATATCAATATGTACTCCTTTATAGGAAATTATAACCATTGCAACTATTTAAACTTGTGATAAAAATTGGATGCTAATTAAAATTTTATTTATTTATTTTAATTTTTTTAAAAAATATATTTATTTATGCATACAAGCTGGGGTGCAGGCCAGAGGTGTGGGGCGGTGAGAGGGCTCACCAGAGACAGAGTGGGGAGCAGAACAGGCAGATAGACCAAAATACACTGCTGAGGGGAGCAGCGGGCGAGGCAGGAGAGGTCTGCTGTGCCATGTGGGAATCTCCCTGGCAGGGCATCGAACTCGCGCTGAAGCTGCTGACAGCTCCACAGCACTGTGCTTAACCCGTTGGACCACCAGGGAGGCTCACCAATTAAAATTTTAAACAGAGACACATAGTTTTTAAAATTTCTTTTAGGGGAAATGTGAGAAAAAATTTGAAGATCATGGGTTCAACCACGAGTTACTTTTAAGGCAACTAGTGAACTTAAGAATATTAAGCACTGGGTTCCATTGCCAGAGATACTGATTCAGTTGATCTGGAGAGGGACCTAGGTATTGTTGTTATTTTTTAAAGGTTTAGCAAGTGAATATATTGTTAGGCAGAGGTGAACATTATCTCAGACTACATTCACCCCTTTAGTTTCCCAGGCATAGTGCTCACCCCATTGCGTGGGAATGTGGTGGACATAAATGCCTATAGAGGTCAGGTAGGATCTACAAATGAGTCAAATGGACCAGATTCCATCCCAGTTCAAGGAAATTGGAATGAATTAGGAAGCATATGACCCCTCCAAAGGAAGAAGCTCAGGTTCTGTTTCAGCTGACTCATAACTTGCTAGAAAATGGGCCCGGTGATGCCAAACGTGCCCATTTTCTAAGAAAACCAGTAAATAATATATTCTAGTATGTGAAATGTATGATTTTAAAGCATTAATTAAAGTTCTCTTATCCCCTCCTTTTTATCACTTTGTGGTCCGCTCACGTATTAGTATATGTTTTTGTCACCACTATCAGGTGGCCGCTCACATATTAATACGTGTTCATCTAATCTCTGGTTTTTCACACCATGGTGGATTTCTTTGGAACTATTAGGAGCTATTTCTTTGATCGTACTCAGTCTAGAAGCTTTACACATTGTTTTGGTGAAAGTGTAAGGTGTTTTATGAGAGATATTACAGTTTTTTTACTATCCAGTAGTTCAGGAGTTGTGTGTGTTTTATTGAATGCTTATACCATTCATGCGGTGGCACAGAAAATGGCCAGCCCAAGGGCTGGTAACTTTAAAGGGCACCGGCACACAAAGTGTTAAGTCATGCTTTTAAAATGCTACTGCAGGCCAAATATAGACTAACTGTGAAACCCAGTGTCCATGGACCCCTTTGTTTCTCAGTCATTGGAAGCATCACAGGAGAGTTGCCTTCTGGCCTCGAGGGTCTCCGGTGCAGGATCGATACTTGACTGTTCTCTTTCCAGCACTGACACTTGGGAGATGTGGAGTGAGTGTGAACTTACAGGAATAATGTTCTTTATGTTTCTGTGCAGGGTTCTCAAAGAGTATTGGGTAGTTGAAACAGCCCATCATGTTTATCTACAGCTTGTTCAGAGTTTTTTATTCCAAAACAGTACAAATTTTCTTACATCTTTCTTTATTGGGAAAAAAAATTATGTCATTTTTATTCCAGAAACACAGGAGACCAACAGTTTATTAGGAAAAAATTCTGAATCTTCTCCAGAATATTAAGTATTAGCTCTATATGAGGAAAATGTTTCATACATCTGTTTGAAAATTAATTGACATATGAAATACTTCTGGATATAGGGACTGCCTTTTTTTAAAGAGTTCTTATTTCTTCACTTTGCTTGTAGGAAAGACCTACATTAGCACCTATATTTGCTAACCAAAATAAACCTGAAAAGATATTTTGCTTTTATGAATACAAAAGGAAAACAAGCATAGCCTTCAGTATGTCCTGAAGCAGCACTCATAGAGGCCATACATACCCCAAGCTGTGCATTTATGAATAATTATTGTTTTTACTATATATTGCTGTCACATTAGATTTTATGTGTTATTTGCTATGATTTGGTAGATTATTTTAGGGTCTGATATTCTTAAAAAATTTTCCATATAAATTAATGGTAATTAATTATTTTCTATGTTGTTTTGGATAGTGAAGGAAACCTATACTTCCAATTAAATTTAAAGCATCATTTCCCTTAATTATTACATGATGCCTATCTCTGTATCTTCTTGTATTTTTTTCTACTGGAAGTCTGTTTTATCTGATGTAAGTATGACTGTCCTTGCCTTTTCTTGCATCTCCTGTACATGGAGGATTGTTTTACAACCGTTTTCTTTGTGCCTATGTAGATTTTGGTCCTTGGAAGAGTCTTGGAGACAGTAGGAATTTGGGTTTTGTTTTCTGATTCAGCTGTTCACTTTGTGCTTTTTGATTGGTGACTTCAGTCCATTTATATTTATGGTAATTATTGATATATGAGGATTTGTCTTTAGCTTTCTGGTTCTGTCTATATCCTTGTTCAGTGTTTTTATTTTTTATTTTTTTAGATTCTCTTTGAATTTGATAGGAGACCTTTCAGCATTCTTGTTGGGGATGTTTAGTGTGGCAAACTCCTTTAATTTGTTTGAGAAGGGCCTTTATTTTCCCTCATATCGGAAGGAGAGTCTTATAGGATATAGTATTCTTGGATGGTAATTGTTATATTTAAGTTTTTTGAAGACATTATCCATGCTATTCTTGCCCATAGTGTTTCCTTACAGAAGTCTGATGTAAACCTGATAGGAGTACTTTTATAGGTTGCCTGCTTTTGTTCCCTAGACACTTTCAACTTTTTTTCTTTGTCTTGAACTCTTGATAGTTTCACAATTATGTGTCCTATTGTACATCTCATTACATTTAAATCACCAGGTATTTTTTAGCTTCACTTTGAATAAAACTTGTTCACTATCATACTATAAACAAAAATAAACTCAAAATGTATTGGACGTAAGACCTGAAATCATAAAACACGTAAAAGAAAAACATGAAACTTTGCAACATTGGCTTCAGTGATAGCTTTGTGGATTCAGCTCCAGTGGCAAGAGAAACAAAAAGAGAATATAAAAAAATGGGACTACATCAAATTTCTTTTGCACAGCAAAAGAAACCATCATCAAAACAAAAAGAAGCCCTACTGAATGGCAGAAAATATTTGTGTATCATACATCTTACAAGCGCTAATATCCAAGATCTACAAAGAATTCACAAAACTCAACAAAGAAGAAAACAAAGAACCCAATTAAAAAAATGGGCAGAAGAGCTATATAGATAACTTCTCTACAAAAGTCAACAGACAAAATACTAAAAGGCTTCTGAAAAAATGTTCATTGTCATTATCATCAGGGAAAACTAGTCAAACCTCAGCGAGGTACCACCTTCTGTGAGATTGACCTCTATTGATAAGACCAGAAATATCAAGTACTGGTGACTATGTGGAGAAAATGGAATATTCATTTACTGTTGGTGAGAATTTATACTGGTCTATCCCTTATGTAAAACACTATGGAGGTTCTCAACATATTAAAAAATAGATCTACCATAATATCCAGTAATCCCACTCCTAGATATCTGCCTAAAGAACACAATAACATTAATTTGAAGGCATATATGCATTCTGTGTCCATGGCAGTGCCGTTTCCAACAGTTAAGTTGTGGAAATAAACTAAGTGCCCAAGGATAGCTGAGTGAATTAGGAAGATGTGGTATATATGCACAATGGATATATGGTATATATCCACGCAGTTTTAAAAAGGTTAATCTTGCCACTTGTGAAAACATGGATGGAACTGGAGGGAATAAAGTTAAGCAAATAAGTCAGAAGGAGAAAAACAAATATTACTTTTTACTACAGAAATATAGTTATCTATAGGAATAGAGAGAAACAGCAAAGAATCAAACAGAAACAAACCTATAATAAACCCTAGAAATCTAACTGTAAAATTGAGGCTGTGGGGTGGTAGGATAAAGAGAGTAAGATGGGAAAAAGCCCAGGGGACTATGGTAGGGATCTTTGGGTGCCTTGGTGGTGGGTGTGGTAACATATGAAGAGGTGTGATGCAATACCTGTATCTCGAGTCACATACAGTTTTGTAAACCAACATGGCAATTAAAAAAATACAAATAAAAAAAGACATTATTTAATCTTGAAGATCAAGAAGTAAAATGGAAGCTAGCAGTAAGAAGAATGGAAATGGAATAAAATTATGCTATGCAAGTGTTTAAGAAGCTTAAGAAGGCATTAATTATCATCAAAAAGGAGTAAATATCTTTGACTATTTATTATTATAATGGTATATGGTAAATAGTCATTATTTAATAAAACTTACTTGCATTCTGTGCCATTTTGTTTCTTTAATTAGAATGTCAGTATGTCCAACTCATTACCTTTGTATTTTCATGTTTAAATAAGAATGGCAATAGATGATCCATGGCTCCAAATGGTCAATTGCACTTCTATTCCTAAGTATAGTAAAGAGCTAGTTCTTGAAATTTTTGCTTATTTCTACTCTTCCATCAAAAGTGTAATTATCTTTCCATATGTAAACCTTCACATAACATATTTTTGTAATAAGTTTTCCTAAGAGATGATTGTATGATTAAATATGCAATAAAATGGCTATTTTATTTAGCTTAAAAAGACCCTCTTTACACCCTACCAGCATATATGAAGAAGAAATACATAAAGCTCAAGAAATACATAAAGATCAAACTGGTTATATGGATTTGAAGTTCAAATCCATATTTTGGCTACTTCCCCTGACACAGAAAGATTCCTGATTTTGAGTCAGCAGACGAAATGATTTGACATGTGCCTACACATACATATTTTATGTATATATATATATATATATATATATATATATATATTTAAATACTATATATACTGTATTATTTATATCCCATCTACTTTCAAATAAATGTTAAGTAAATTTATAAAAAAAAAGGCATCCATTCAATAAGATTAGTGAAAGAGACCTTGAAAGATGTGACAGGCAATATCTAACATATTACAAATGTTGTCATCATAGGATTGTTTCTTATGTCAACACATTCTGAAAGTTCAAGGTTTATTATTAAAAATGTTTTTTTAAAAAGACATTTCTTTGAGGAACGCTGAGTAATTCTGTAGGGTATAGTACTCTCTGCTGCTCTGATTTATTATAGAAGAGAGCTTAGGCAATGTAGATAAGTGTGTCTCCAAAGGTAGTTTGTGAACATGTTTATCTACATGTATCTGAATCTCTGAGATGCAGTCTTCCATCTGCAATTTACTTTATTTTTATTTTTTTAAAGATTTATTTGTGCATAGAAGAACTAGTATGTAGGCCAGAGATGTGGGGTGGTGAGAGGATTCACTAGAGACAAGAGTAGGGAGCAGAACAGGTGGATTGACTGAAATACACTGCTGAGGGGAGCAGTGGGTGAGGCAGAGTGGTCTGCTGCACCATGGGACCCTCCCTGGCTGGGGATTGAAGTCATGTTGCAGTGGCTATGGATAGCTTCATAGGCTGAGACTTAGCCCTTGTGCCACCAGGGAGACCTCTGCAATTTACTTGGATCTGTCTAGATGGACCTTATAATAAAGGTTAAGACATAGAAGAGTGGATGATTAGAAGTATTTTCAGTTATTCCCTCTTTTTACATAAATATTTTCCCCAGAGGAAGCCCCAGTGGCAGGAACCAGAGGGCAAATGTTGTCTAAGGGTGTTCAGCTTGTAGTTGGGAAAAGCAACATCCTGCTACCACCATTCCAGTCTTAGAGTCTCATTTGTGCCAAGCTTTCCAGCCACAGACCAGCTACAGCAACTGGGCTTCCCTATGAGCCCACCGTGCACTATAACTGTGCCACTCTTGCAAAGTGGGGCACCTTTCCTTCTGTTGACTTTTACCCACTGACCCTGCATTTTATCCACTGCCTCACTTTGTTTTTAGAATATATTTAATTTATTTATATGTATTTTAAATCATTGTTCATTTTTGTGCAATATTTGCTTTCTCACTGCCTCACTTTTTTACTTATCTCTTCCAGATGCCTAAATTATTATCCCACTTATTATAGTTTAGGCTTCACAACATTCCCAGCAATGGTGTTATTTTCATGCTCATTTTACACGTGAGATAACATGATGCATACAAGTTATCTGAATCATGGCCAAAAAGTGAAAAAAGAGCAAGAAAGAGTCCAGACCAGGTCTTTCCACAGCCATGCTGCTAGGTAGATACCCCTCAGACATTTGCTGCCTAACTTTGTGAACAAGAATATGCAGAACTTTGATTTCTAATACCTTAGTAGAGTTAAAGTGAAAACGAGATAGCCTAGTTCTTTATTTACTTATCCCTTACATGCTTTTTATATGTGATTAATACCAAAGGTAGGATATTAAGTCAGTCATCTAAATCATGATAAACAGATTCACGGGCTAAAAATTAAATTCTGTGTAAATAGGCTAGTAAAATATGGATTGTATGACTTGGTGGAAAAATTAGTATTAAAAAGATGGTATAGGTATCAGAGAGAGACAGCACATTGTTGGAGAACTAACTTCGACAACAATAAAAAATTTAACAATGGTTCATAACACGCCTCTGTCTAGTGAATTTATTTCTGTATCTTGATGTGAAAATTTTCTATAACTTTTTTCTTCCTCTTCCTGCATTTAAGAGTCTAATTTAAAGCAAACTCTAAGAAAACAAAACTTAAGAACTCACTCTTAACTATGTCTTAGAGATCTCAAAACTAAGCTGAGTATTTTAATGTTACCAAATTGATGTTTAGATTGCCATTAACAGGTATATGAACTGTATTCTTGTTGCTCCCAGATTTAGAGGTTTAACCATTACTTGTACTATGAAAGATTTTAACAGCAAAAGAGACTATAACTAAAATGGACTGATATCCAAGATCTATCCAGGATCTGCAAAGAACTCATACAACTCAACATAAACAAGTAACAATAATAAAAAAAAAATGGACAGAGAAGCAAAATAGGTACTTCTCCCCCCCCCCAAAATATGTATATATACACACACACCCACACACACAATGGTCAACAGGCACATAAAAAAAATGTTCATTATCACATCATTAGGACAAAACCACAATGAGATACCACCTCACACCAGTGAGAATGACCCATATCAAAAAAGACCCGCAACAACAATTTCTGGTGAAGATAGGGAGAAAAAGGAACCCTCTTACACTGTTGATGGCAGTGTAGACTGATATAGTCCCTCTGTAAAGCAGTTGAAGATTTCTCAAAAGACTAAATATGGGTCAGCCATACTACCCAGCAATCGCACTCCTAGGATTCTAACAAAAAAAATACAAAAACACCTAATTCAAAAGGAAACCTATACTCTCTGTTTACAGTACTTAAAATAGCCAAGACATGAAAATATGAAAACCTCCTAAGTGCCCTCAAACAGATGAGTGGATCCTGAAGATATTGCAGATATGTACAGTGGAGTACTATTCAGCAATCAAAAAGATAAACCCATGCCATTTATAACAGCATGGATGGGGCTGTAAGGGCTTCTACTAAGTGAAATAAGCCAGGAGAAAGATAAGTAACTGATGGTGTTTAAACAAAGACAAATTTGAAAACCAACCATTGAAAACCAACTGCAGATCTCTGGCTTTCAGAGGGGGAGAAGGAGAGAGAGGGGTGAAAGCTAGAGGAAGGGAGGATCACAAAAGGACTATTGTGGGAGAACTATGGGTGCTTTGGTGGAGGGAAGGCTACAATGACTACTCCTAGGGTGTGTGGGGATCCTGTGCTCTCAAAACACTAGCAAGGATGTAAAAGAATAGTACTTAAATTACAATAAAAATAAAAGAGCCAAATGTTTCCTATATGAGATGGAAATATTTACAAATTGTTACAGTTATTGAAAATTCCAAAGTCGTACAAATGTGGGCAGGGTTTTGTCATCTGGATTCCAGGCAAACTGCATTCTGATCCTGGTTGTTACATCAGTTATCTCTGATCTTGTTGGCCTCTTCACTTTCAAATGAGGGCTTGGATCTCTTAACTGATGATTTTTTTGTACTCAGAACCTTTTGATTCTTGGAATAATGTAGTATTCATTGCAACACACTGTAGACTTCAAAATGCTTTATATAGATACCGAGTATTCTGTGATACTGTAAAGTGCACTGGGAAAGTGGAAAGTTGAGCATGTATAGCAGTCTACTAGTGGAGAAAATAATAGTGTATGTCAGTCTTTTCTAGTTTAATTGAAGGTGAATCTGTAGACTACCTATAGAGCTATTTCTAGAACTGGTATGTAAATGTGTGTGTGTGTGTGTGTGTGTGCGCGCGTGTGTGTGTGTGTGTGTGTGTACCTCTTCTTTACATATATATAATATGAATATGACCTTTCTTTATTAACTATTTTTTTATTTTTTTATGTTTTTATTGTTATTTATGTCTTTTACATTTTGTATTCCCCTTGGGTAGCCCACTACCAATTCACCCGTGATCCATCTCCATGGTCCCCTGTGTTCTTTTCTATTCCATTTTATGCCCTTATCCTCCCCCACCCCACACACACTGAGTGTCTCTCTCCTATTTGGTTTCCCTTTGGTCCTGTTATAAGTGAAACCATTCAATGTTTTTCCTTTTCTTTCTGGCTTATTTCACTGAGTATGATTCCCTCTAATTCCATCCATGTCGCTGCAAATTGCATGTGTTTATCTTCTTTGAATGCTGAATAGTATTCCATTGTGTATGTGTACCACATCTTCTTGATCCAATCATCTATTTTTGGACATCTGGGTTGCTTCCATACCTTTGTTGTTGTGAACAGTGCCGCAATGAACATACAGGTGCATGTATCCTTTCGGATTAGTGTTTTTGTGTCCTTTGGGTAAATTCCCAAAAGTGGGATTGCTGGGTCATATGGGAGCTCCATGTTTAGCAGTTTGAGGAATCGCCATACAGTTTTCCATAGTGGTTGGACCAGTTCACATTCCCACCAGCAGTGCAGAAGAGTTCCTTTTTCTCCACATCCTTTCCAGCATTTGTTATTGCCTGTATTTTTAATGTGTGCCATCCTCTCAGGTGTGAGGTGGTATCTCATAGTGGTTTTGATTTGCATTTCCTTGATTAAGTGATGTTGAGCATTTTTTCATGTATCTGTTGGCCATTGTTAGCACAATTTTTAAACTCATTCATTAAGCAAACATTTTCTTGACAGGCATTACTTCCTTGAACATATTGGGTTTATGCACTAGTAGGGCAAGGGAGGAAAACATTGAACACAAAATTTTAAGCATGATGAATTTTACAAATGGACAAGTAAACAGTCTGTGGGAGCCTAAAGCAGGGCACATTCCTCTAGTCTGAAGGGATGGATCAGGAGAGAATGGGGAGAACTTCCTTAACAAAGGGACATTTAAGAGATATCTGAAGAGCAGGCAGATAATGAACCCAATAAAGATCTGGTACAAGTACAGATATTTTAATCAGAGAGAATGGCTTCTTTGCATTTCTTAAGGCAAAAGAGGTCTTTTTGATAAACTAAAAAATACAAAACAAACAAAGAAACAAAAACCAAAACACCTGGTATAGTTGTAGCACAGGTCCAAAAAAAAAAAAAAAAATGGAGCATGAGGTAGACCAAAGCTTGAATGGGATGGGTTCAAAATCTGGTGAGGAGTTTGGTCTTGTATCAGGAAAGTTAGTTAGGATTTTAAGGAGAAATGTGACATTATGGTCCCCTGCCCTCCAGGACTCTGGTGTTTTGGTGGTGGGAGTGCTATGGTGACTGCACCTAAGAGAAGAATCCTAGAGTGTCAAAACAATAATAAGGACATAAAACCATGGTACTTCAATTTTAAAAAAGAAGAAGAGATGGGGCAGAAAGCAAAAAAATATAATTAGATATGAGTTTTTAAAATAACTATTTTAAAATGGTTTAAGACTCACAAGAACTTGCAAAAATAGTGTAGAGGGTGTTGATATATATTTTACCCAGTTTCTCTCTGTGATCATACGTTACCTAACACAATATATGGTTAAAACCAACAAATATATGTACAATGTTATTAACTCAGGTAGAGACCTTGTTTGGATTTGTTTTTTACAAGTAGAAAGGACTAGAGGGCATTAAGTGTGGATGCAGGGGATCACTTTGGGGATGGGGAAGCAAATTCCAATTAACAGATGAAGGTATTTTAAAATAGAAGTGGCATGGATATGACTAAGAGGCAGATAAATTTAAGAAAAGTTTAAGAGGTAGAAATGATCAAGAGTTTGTTGGTGACTGGATAGGAAGTATACGTGATGGGATATGGTCAAAAATCCCCTCCAGGCTTCTAGCAGTTGAAATGGGGTGATGTTATTTGTGAAAACTAAGAGACCTAGAGGAAAACCACTTTGGTTGGGAAAAAAGATGCTTTCATTTGTGGCCATGGGGAGTTTGAGGCTCCTGTGTAGGCAAGAAACCTATAAGCTGGAAGTCTAGAATAAGTATCATCATCACATGGGGAGTACTTTAAGCAAGATATTTAAAATTTAGAAAGAAACAAAGGCTTAGAATAGAGTCCCAGTAACTACAAATGCTAAATAAATTGGCCAGAAGGAGAAGTTGGTAAGGAGACTGAAAGGGAATAAGAGGGAGGGAGAGAGGCTTGGGGGAGGAATGAGGAGGGAGGTGGAGGAAGCAGAGGAATAGGGAGAGAAGGAGAAGAGATAATAGATAAATATCACATAAGCAAATACAGGAGAGAATTTAAGATAATAAATATCCTGTTCTATCTTTTTGCGGTGACTTCAACAAATTCATAATTGAGAATTTCCTATGGTTCTCTAAGTGTGTTATTTTTAAAGTTTAGTATTTACAATTTTGCAAACTTAAAGTCCAAGTTTTTTGCCACATTGCTTATGTCTCCCAATATGCTATTTTGGATTGACAGTACTTTAATATACCATTTTTTGTTATTTTTTTCTGAAAGTGAATCAAACTTTAAGGAGGAAAAAACCCAGTAATTTGTGCATGAAAATTTAGGTTTAACACAATTCTAAATATTTGTTACATGTTCACGTGTAATTAAAATAGGTTTCACATGCTATGACATGTATATATGATGGTATCTTTACCAAGACCTGGGTCAGATCTTAGTCCAACTGAAATCGATTTCTGGAGTGTGTCCTAGATGTCTTTGAAAAATCTCCCTGATTAAATCTGGGTGCAGAATGATTATCAGGAATTACTCTGATAATCTTAGGTGAGAATGTTCAATATAGTAACTTACAAAAGATCTGGCCTAATAGAAATTTTATTAATGCCACTATAAGGAAATGAGTGCCAAGTAAGTTTTCCTGAAAGAAAAGTGATAGTAGGCAAAGAAAGGATAAGAACTTTGGATTTAACCCACTGGATCGTGGAGTTAACCCAATGGATTGCAAAGTAATCAGAAATCCCAAAGAAGAATCAGTTGAAGTTAGTGAGGCAAGATTTTGATTTATAGTAGATTGGTGCTTCTACAAGCTGAGTGACAATTTCAGAATAACAAGCTGGAATACATATCCTAAGACCATTTGCTATTAAATGACAAGGAAGTGTCATGCAGTTCAAGAAAGGTAACTGAAGCCTAGCTAAAGGTTTAGTTAAGGGAATGAGGTAAGAAACGGTTGATGATAAAATGTGACTAGAAACACTTTTGGATTTTGTTAAAGGAATGAGGGCCATAAAAAGTTGAAAATTACTTTAGGGGATTTCGTTATCAAAAAGGTAACATATTCATGATTTTGTTCCCATGATATACTATAGAATCTAATTGTGGGTGTATCAGGGAGAAGATAAGGAAACTATTTGCTAAATTTCATTTAAGTTACAATGGAGCATCTGGCTCCATGATATTTTGGCAGAATTTCAAATGGGCATGCACTGAGTATGGATAAACAGGTAGCTTAACAAGGCATCATTTCCCAAAAAGTTAAAAAATTAAAATCATAAGAAATGTTTACTTGAGCTAATGTATTTGCTCAACCACGGGGTTTTCAAAAAAATTTTTAGGTATCTAAAAACTGGCTTTAATGGCTCAAATTGTCCATGAAGATGAGGAATAAATAATGAACAGGAAGTAATTTCAAGAGTCAAAACTGAAATAAGGTACTCGTTTTATTAATTGTGAGCAAAAGCTTTACTTTACTGACATTTAGAACTCCAGAATACTATATTTGGTACAGAAATGTTAATGAGCCTATCTGTGCAGTCATTTCTCCAAATGGTGTCATTTACAATACAATTCTAAGCTTAGGAAATCAATAGAGGGGAGGGTAATGAGGCTTACATGATGTGGAATGAGTCAATTTATGATTAATATTGAATCACTTTCATGTTCTCTATTGCCTGCCTTTCTGCCTAAAGATTTTTTATCTGCAATAACTTTGTATGAGAATCAAATCTGTTCAGCAAGTTTCTTATATGGATCAACCTGTCAGGTTATTAACAAGTTTATTTCCTCTGCACTAAGGAATCCTTCACTCCAAAAATGGCTAATTTTGACTTAATTCATATTGATTGCCTTTTACTCTGATAAATGAAGAATCGGACATTTAAGGTATTCAGGATTTATTTATTTATTTATTTATTTAAATATTTTTATTGTTATTTATGTCTTTTACATTTTGTATTCCCCTTGGGTAGCCCACCACTAATTCACCCGTGATCCATCTCCATGGTCCCTTGTGTTCTTTTCTATTCCATTTTGTTTTTAACAGATAATGTGACCTTCTTTCCATGTAACCTTACCATAATAATCTTTGCAGATTTTAGTACACCTTCTATGTGTGGTATATGTGTATTGTGTGTGGTTTTTAAAATGTGGAGGAGGACAGTAAGTCATATTGGCTTTCTTTCAAGTAATTCTATTTCCAAGCAAGTTTCAGTTGCTGTGATACCTTTTATTTAAAGTAATCCCAGGAATAAAGCTATAGTAAAAGTATTTTTAGGTGATTTTAAAAAATCAACACAGCAGAGAGCAGAGCTTATAGTTGCTAGACTAAAATGCAATATTCATTTATAGTGGTTGATTATATGGTATCAGAGCTAGAAATACCAGTGCTTTAAAACATATTATGTTGGGAAATATGTCTCTGTCAGGAATCAAAAGAAAAAGTGAGATAGTCCTTCTTGATTATTATTTTTTCCTTTTTAAAGATTTATTTATTTATACATACAAGCTGGGGTACAGGCCAGAGGCCTGGGGCGGCGAAAGGGTTCACCAGAGACAGAGTGGGGAGCAGAACAGGAAGATCAGAAATACACTGCTGAGGGGAGCAGCGGGCGAGGCAGGAGAGGTCTGCTGTGCCATGTGTCATTTTCCCCAGCTGGGCGTCCAGCGATGCAAGTTCGTGTGCTGCTGACAGCTCCACAGCAGAGTGCTCAACCACTGTGCCACCAGGGATGCCTTAGATAGTCCTTCTTTAAATGCTTCCTTCCTGGCACCTTCCTAATCTATATTTCCCTATTTCTGGTACTTCTGAAACCTCTTTGTGAACTTCTCTCCCTGGACCCCAGCCCTAAATTTGTTTGGTCTCCTGTAACTTCCAAGTTACATCTCGGTAAATAATATCAGTGTATATTTAATTGTTTAAGTGGGAAATTTGTCACTGATTTCTTTCCCTTCCCCCTCCCCCCATCCTATCTGCCAGTAATTTCTACAGCTTCTACTTGCAAAATATCACTCAGTTTATTCACACTTCTGCCAATCTCTTCTGTCACCCTTTTAATCTAAGTCATTGTGTCTTGCTTGAAATTTGTGCAATAGCTTTTTTCCAGAACTTTTCTTGCCCTTTCCTTTCATTTGCATTCATCACAGTTCATTCCTTGCGATCCTACATGATATTTTAAAGATATAAATCAGACCATGTCACCTGTATTTACTATGAATCTAGTTCTTTCCACAGTCTGCAAGGTCTTACCATAGTGAGTTCCCTGATCATGTCTCCAAACTAGTCTCTGGCCAGCCTTTCTCTCCATCGAAGGCGCTATAGCTTGTGGAGGTTCCTTCTGCAAATATGAGCCTGAAAACATTCTGTTCCTTCTGCTTCAGATACCCTGCTCGAAGATCTCCTATGGGGTGACCCTTCTTATCCTTAAATCTCAGATTAACATGACATTTTCAGACAAATCTCTGTTTCATTTCCCTATATTCATCTCCCATTCATATACTTTCTGAACAATGTCTCTATTTGAGTAATATTATTTGTTCTTTTTCAAAAAAATTATATATATATATATATATATATATATATATATAAAATCATTGTTTATTTTTGTGCAATGTATACTTGTATGCTTTCTCCTTTTAGGTATATTCCCCATAAAATTCCCACCACCAGTTCACCTGTGAGTCATCACCATAGTCCCCGGTGGTCCTCTCTCCCCTGTTTTGGTCCCTCTTCCTCCCCTTCCCTTGCAGAATGTCTCTGATTTATGGTTCCCTGCTAAATTTATTTATTTATTATTATTGTTATATATTTTTTTCCTGATCCCTTATTTGGTTCCCTATATTCCTCCTATAAGTGGAACCATCTGATATTTTTCTTTTTCCTTCTGGCTTTTTTCACTGAGTATAATCCCTTCCAAATGGCATTGATTACACAGGAATAATGAAATAGAGCCTTTGTCTTGTTCAAACTAAATGTTTAGTAGTAGAGGAAAGATAGCACAGAGGTAAAGAACAAATTATTTGAGTAATATTATTTGACTTAAATATTTTATCAACCCCTTTTCTAACTGGTATGACTGCACTGTTTCTGTGTGTTCTTATTGGAAAGTTAAGGTGTGATAATGAGTACAAAAACACTCAAGCAGTAATACTGAAAATATCTTCTAGGTATCTCTCTTCCTTAACCCAGACTCTGTGCACAAGTAGAGTTAGAGTGTTACCTTGGATTACCTCCCATTCTTCACATCCCTTCATCCCTTTCTGTGCTCTGCCCATTCATTCCAGAGAGTGGCCAAACAGTAGAAACTGGAAGGCCTTTATGTAGAGTGTCTAATAATCCCTAGAGATTTTTTTTTTAAGATTTTTTATTTATGCATATAAGCTGGAGTGCAGGCCAGAGGTGTGGGGGTGAGAGGATTCACCAGAGACAGAGTCGGGAGCAGAACAGGCAGAGCTACTGAAGTACACTGCTGAGGGGAGAAGCGGGTGAGGCAGGAGAGGTCTGCTGTGCCATGTGGGAATCTCCCTGGGCGGTATCAAACTCATGCTGCAGTAGCTCTGGATAGCTTCATAGTGCTGTGACTTAACCCGTTGTGCCACCAGGGAGGCCCAATCCCTAGAGGTTTACTTACACATTCCCACAAGTGGGTAGGTCATAAATAACCACTCCCTCCTGTCTGCCTTCTGAATCAGTCTGTCCCATTTAGCTACTCAGGTTAAAGTGACAATATCATGGCTCAGATCTGTCTGAATTTCCTTTGGTTTAATTCTGTTAGCTCTTTATCTCTGGATCCCAAATTGTTCAGTGTCCCATAACTTTTGGGACCAACTCTCCTACCTTCTCTAGCCCATCACTTTCTTCTGGGATCTTGCTCCCCACTTGACTGGCTGGAGACATTCAGACAGGGCTAGATCAGGCACTTGCAAATAGGTTGTTTGGAATTCAAGTGTCCTTTGTGTTACGAACTGCTTATCTTCTCCATTTATTTATTATACTCACCTCCTTGGCTTCATGGCCTGCCTAAATTTCTTTATGGGTTCTTCATTTCTTTTGTCTTATTCTCATTAATGGTTATGACCTTATTTCATAAAGGCTACAGTTTTAGGACAGATTTCTCAGATTTGCAGGTATGGCTTGCTTCCATAAATATTATACTCATGTCAGTAGCAATTCTAGGTTGCTTGTTAAATCATCTTGTGGATATTTATGGTTGAATTTTAGACCTATCAATCACTATTGCTGGGATTTCCCTGGTCACTGAATTTGAACCTAGTATTGTTGTGTTGGGAATATAGTAAATATTAACTCTTTGCTACTGCAAGTGACAAACCTTTAGAGGACAACATGATGCAAGATGATGATGGACAATGAATTCTAGTTATTTACCTTGCTCCTTAGCTTCCTCCTCTTATTTTGTCTTCTTCAGTGAAAATTTAAGGTAGTTAAGTCATTAAATTATAATGCGTAGACCATTATACTAATGTGTTTTGCTACATTTGTAAGTTCAGCATTTTAGATTTTTATTATAAAAATGTGTCTAAGGAAATAATTTCATGTTTGTATTTCATGCTTATATTCAGACTTCTCTGAGATATATCTATATTATGGGTTACTAATTATGTTAATTACACAATGGTGATATTTTGCAGTTCTTCTTAGAATATTACATTTTTTGTTATATAAGCATAATGAGAGCTTCCTTCTATATTTTAAACTCAAATACAGATGTCGATCCAATAGTAATTTCTTGTGAACTTTATTTTACCTCCATATTGGTATGTCAAGTCCATCTGAGGCAGGATTTTAAGAAGGGAAGGAGAGAAACAGAAAGGGCCTGGTGTTGAACACAGAGTAGAGAATATTGTGAGCATACTGTAATCAAAATAGGTTGAATTCTGTTGCTGAATTCCAGAGGTGTTTCTGTATTAGAGGTAGGTTATCTTTCTGGAGAAGTCACCAAACATGCTCAAACTTCTATAACGTGGAGAATGAATAAGATGAGAAAGGGAATCTTTCTGAATGAACTATCCCAAGATTTTTTACATCATAGAATTGGGCAGCTCTCCTGGCCACCTGTGACTATGCAGGTGCCTCTTTTTCTTTCTCCTTTTTCTAATAAACCTGTCCTTTTAAAATGCAAGAAAAATATGAATAAATAAATCATAGAATTGTCAATGACCACAGCCTTCTGCTCATTTTGGTGCAGTGGTTTTGTGAAGTCTTTGCCTAAGTGAGTTTGAACATTCAAATGACTAAAGGCATGAGAGAGAGAGAGACAGAGAGAGAGAGAGAGAGAGAAAGAGCGCGCGTGAGAGAGAGTGTGCGCGAGCGTGTGCGCCAGAAGAAACAAAAACCTTGAATGAGATACAGTGAATATATGAATGTGCATGTAATATGGGCAAGTGTTAAAATTGTTTATTTTAGGCTGGTAGTCAGTACACCTGAGTCCAACTTTAATCTCTAACTAAATCTTAGCAGGCATCTAACCCCTTTGTGCGCATGTTTTCTTATCTGTTATATAGGGGTTATATAACATCTGGTCTACCTACTGCATAGTTTTGTGGCAGTAATAGAATGAAATGTTAGAGGTGGAATTGTTTGGAAAGCACAATATGCACTCTGTAGATTAAAGGTCATATTTTACTTACAGTGCTCTTCCTTTTGCAGAATCAAAGATGCCTTTTTTAAAAAAGAGAAAAGTGTTTGCTTTTGGATTCTGTATTTGGAAAAAGTTCTTTGAATTATCAGTGCAGTGTAGTATTGAGGGCTGAAAAGTCAAATAATTTAGTAGAGTGTGGCTTAGATATCAAACAAATTTTTCTAAAGTCCTGACTCTACTTGTCATGTACTGGTTGTGTGACACTAGATAGCTTATGTAACTTTTCTTCGCCTCAGTTCCACCACAGCACACCTAGTGAGTCACCGTGAGACTTAAATGAGGTGAGGCTTTTCATTGCAGAACACAGAATAGCCACTTAATAAATATTTTTGGTAGTAGAATGATGACTCATGTTGTCATTTTTGGTTATTTTTTTTTCCCTTTTGATAAAGAAGCCTGGAAACCACAGAGCTTTTACAACTAGGAACATGGCTGTTTTAATTTTAGTTATTTTTAAGAATTCTCAATATATTAGCTTTCTCCCTTCAGGTAGTCTTGAAGGGCCTAATATATAAAAAAGCCTAATGCAAACTAAACTGCTTTGAGATGAAATTAATTTAAGTTCATCAAAGTAAATGATCTGCCTCCTAAGACTTGTAGGCTACTTTAATAAGGCTACGTTTTCCTCTCTTTTTCTAATTTTCAGAGGAAATAATGAATCTTCCGAGCTATCATTTTTAACTAATATGAAGTATACACATTTTGGGAGTGGGGTGGGGTGGGGTTTGATAGAGAAATATTTTTCTTTTTTTATTTAAAGATTTATTTATTTATGCATACAAGCTGGGGTACAAGCTAGAGCCGTGGGGTGGCGAGAGGTTCACCAGAGACAGAGTGGGGAGCAGAACAGGCAGATCGACAGAAATACACTGCTGAGGGGAGCAGCGGGCGAGGCAGGAGTGGTCTGCAGTGCCATGTGGGAATCTCCCTGGCCAGGCGTAGAACTCGTGTTGCTGCTACCAACAGTTCCACAGCACAGCGCTTAACCGCTGTGCCACCGGGGAGGCCTGAGAAATCTTTTCTGCCACTGAATTCAAACACAATGGTAATTTAAAATGTAAGGCACTTCTTAATCCACTCTTGTCATCGAGCACTTAGGTTTTTTCCATAACTTGACTATTTTAAAGAGTGCTTCAGTGGATATAGTAGTGCATATATTCCTTTGAATTAGTGCTTTTGCATACACTAGAAGGTGTGACTCTATCCCCTAATTCATAGTGTTGTAAACCAATGTTAACCCAATTAAGAAAGTAATTGAGAGAAGATGTAAGGTATTTTATCTCACAAATTACAACAGAAGCATGTGAACAACAGAATTTTTGGAAATAATTTCTTTGATGATCAATTTTATAATCAAGCCATTTCTGTAATTATAATGACAGGACATAACACATCAAGGTGAAAATGCAAGTTAGTGTGCTTCAAAGGAATAGACAGTATGATGACATATGTTCCTTGTAGGCGGTGCCAACCTCGGTGCTGAGGAACTTAGTAAACGTTCATAGTGTGATTTTGTTGACCTTGACTAGGTGTGAAAACAAGTGAATTCTAAGGGGCATCAATTGTGTATGTGTTTGAAAGATAGAAAATTGCTTTAAAATGTTGAATTGCAATTGGGAATATAAACATTTGTCAAATGTTTTCTTCCCTATCTCAGTTCTGTAGTGTGGTTTATGTATCTAAACTTCAGAAATTGAGCTAGTTCATAATATATCAGGCCACTTAGTTCTTATGCTCTGTAATGTAACATGTGATGAACTTTTTTATGCTCATGGAAAACATTTTATGATACTTCTGTGAACCCCCACAGTTCATCTGTGAAATGAGAGAGTTGCTTATAGGGCAAGAGTTTGATTTGGGCTCTTTTGAAGATTACTTATTCTAAGTTAGAGTCACTAGGAGAACGTAAAATGTACAATATACCTCTGGAATGCTATTTGATTTGTGTAGTTGAATGGGAAACTTTTAATATTGACTTTTTGAAAATTGATGAATGGTCCATAAAAAACCAATGATTTTCTTTTCCTTTAATTGTATGCATGTGTTTTTTTCTATTAACATCTAATCAGTGACTTCAGATGCTATTTAGTATTGTTTGCAGTTATTGAGAATAAAGTTGAGAGACTTAGTTAAAAAGGAAAAGAGTGATGTTTTGGACAAAAACTTATTTTTTTGTTAATTATTTTCTCCTTTGTCAAATCATTGTTTTTCTTTAGATTTAAAATACCTAGATGTCATTTAGATAATAATCTAGTTAAGAATGTTGGAAAAAAGAAAGGAAAATGGCAACTGGAAAAAATTTGCAATGTGGGCAATAGGCAAAAATACTACTGGTTACCTAAGAAGTATGTTATATTTTTTTGCCTAGTGATTCCCAAGCTTCATGTATCAAATATTGATTACAGGTGTGAATGCTACAAATACTTCTGATTTCTAAGTTTGGAACAGCTATACCAGAGTTAGAAGAGCTTAACATATCATCTGAACTTAATGAAAATAGATATTCTATTTTTAGGAGACATCTAAATTGGTCTATTGACCGATTGCAAATAGCATTACAGAATTGAATTTTATCTTTAAAAAAGGGGGATTAGGGCCTCCCCGGTGGCGCAGCGGTTAAACGCTGCGCTGTGGAGCTGTCGGCAGCGGCGACGCGAGTTCGACGCCCGGCCGGGGAGAATCCCACATGGCGCGGCAGACCTCTCCTGCCTTGCCCGCTGCTCCCCTCAGCAGTGTATTTCTGATCTGCCTGTTCTGATACCCGCTCTGTCTCTGGTGAACCCTCTCGCCGCCCCACACCTCTGGCCTGTACCCCA